>JARQOC010000003.1:111028851-111051351 GCA_033576535.1 Allobates femoralis | reverse complement strand
TGCAGAGGATAAATTCAGTTACCAGTCTCAGAGTTTGCAAAGTAATAGTACAATACAGATTAAAACTTCCATGCAGAGGAGTCTGCGAGAATCAGGCCTTTATGGGTCAATTGCTGACCCAAAACACACCTCCAGGCTGTGGAACCAATAAGGGAAGGGGTGAGCTCTACAATCATCTGACCTCTGAGTAATTGAGACGGTTTGGAGTAGAGCTGGACGCAGAGTGAAAGCAAAGCAGCAAACAAGTGCCCAGCTCCAATGGGAACTCCTAAAAGATTGTTGGAAAATGAATCCAGGTGACTACCTGATTAAGTTGCTCAAGGGAATGCGCCAACAGGGTGTAAACTGTCGTCAGAGTAAATGGGGGAGGGGACTTTGAGGATCTAAGATTTAACACATTCTGGTTTAAATTGTTTCTTTAACCTTCCTAGCGTTATTCCCGAGCCTGACTCGGGGTTAACATTCACTACCAGAAGCGTTAACCCCGAGTCAGGCTCGGGCTTACCCGCGTTCGCGGCAGATGCGGTGAGAAAACCGCATCTGCCGCACTTGTGCCGCACTTGTGCCGCACTTGCGGCGCGGTTGCGGTAATCTGCATAGGAACCAACCACCTCTGATGACCCTCATACATTGTTAATATGTGCCCCTGCAGCCTAGTAAACCATTAGCAGCACTGTTGTTGTGTGCAAAGTGGCTGCAGTAGAAGTGCGATAATGATTTTAGACACTTACATGCCTGGTACTTGAGGGCGTCTCCCTGTGTGTGCTGGGACTTGTTGTGCTGTGGTCATCATGTCTGCTCGCCCCCTCCCTTATGCACGCCCCCTCTCAGCCTGCTATAGTGCTGTGAGGCTGATTGCGTCATAAAGGGGCGGGGCTAAATCGCGGCATCACGGTAGCCCCGCCCCTTTATGACGCAATCAGCCTCACAGCACTATAGCAGGCTGAGAGGGGGCGTGCATAAGGGAGGGGCGAGCAGACATGATGACCACAGCACAACAAGTCCCAGCACACACAGGGAGACGCCCTCAAGTACCAGGCATGTAAGTGTCTAAAATCATTATCGCACTTCTACTGCAGCCACTTTGCACACAACAACAGTGCTGCTAATGGTTTACTAGGCTGCAGGGGCACATATTAACAATGTATGAGGGTCATCAGAGGTGGTTGGTTCCTATGCAGATTACCGCAACCGCGCCGCAAGTGCGGCACAAGTGCGGCACAAGTGCGGCAGATGCGGTAGATGCGGTTTTTTAACCGCATCTACCGCGAACGCGGGTAGCCCGCTTTTAGCAACAAATTCCAGAACTAAACAGACCGCCAGGGAGGTTAACTCCTATCTCCATATGTGAACCTTTGTGGTTTTGCTGCCTTCAGCCTGATTTTACAATGTGTACTTTCCAAGACGAAAGAAAACCAAATGATTTATCAGGTGTTTCCCAACTTTTGACTGGTACTATAAAGAGCACTGCAATGTAACCAAAGCAAAACCCTGACACGTCCATAGAGGTCTGTATATAACCAGATGTGCGATCAGATCAGCACAGGACCCTTCATCTCTCACCAGAATCCTGTGCACCCATGTATGGAGGGAGATGCAAAACTGATATTACAAAACTACTCCTCTTCTATATCTTTAGCTAGGAATTGATCATTTCTCCATATTTATAGGTCTGTTCTTCTTGGACATCCCAGTTCTTTATGCTCTTTTAGTGTGTAGAATAAATAGTGATTTAGCCTTCTCCCCATCAGTGCTGCATGTAAGGCCGTGCGAAAAACTTCCAACACCACAAAATAAAATGTTGAATTTCTGACAGTACCCATGTAATACAGCAATACAATTCCATTAAGTAGGTTGACTTGTAACCACGATTGTGCATTGTTATAAATACATTACTGGAAGACATATATTCAACATACATGATGCTAGTGATCACCTGCAGCTTGCACTATATGGCTTCACAACCATCCGATAAAAGCCTAGGCGTCTGCACTGCTTCTGATTAATAGAAAGGACAAAAAAGGGCACACTTGCTGTATCAGGGACCAGACGTTACTGGGCATAACTGGCTTAGTTGGTAGGCTTGACACACACGTTCGTTGGCATGGCCTGACATCTCTTCATAGGCACTCTAACCATTTAGTGCCCTTTGGCCAGTCATTTCTATTGACTGAGCCTTTTCATCTCAACCCTCACTAACCCGCCACGACTCCATCAACACTGCAAGACAAACGGTCAATAACAGTAGCACGTGGGAGATGCCGGTCACACACTCACTAAGCCGGCTGCCATGCCTACCAACTCCAGTTCTTTCCTTTAACCAGGTTACCACCAGCAGGAGACACCAGAACGCAGTTGACTTATGTGACGAACAATGATAAGTAGGCTGATGGGGGGGGGGGGGGAGAGGATGAGGGGAAGGGGAAGGAATTGGGAAGAGAGTTGTCCGCAATATGAGAGCCACCGCATAAGTAAATGTCGGGCCACACTCACAGACGCAGACTTCACGCCCTCCAACAAGAGCTGGTCATGCCAACAGGTGTCAGGTCCCTAATACTGCAAGTATGCCCAAAAAAGTCTGACCTCTGATGAATATGCTGAGGGGGTGAACGGTCACTAGAGATGAACAGTCTGGTGCCAGATACTTTTTGTAACCACATTACAAGAGACGTTACACTGATGAAGCCCCACCACTGTGTACAAGAAATTCTGAATGCTCAATTACAGATCAATAATGTTAAAATGGACTAAAATCCGCCGAGCGATGAAATATTCACCCACCTGAAATCCCCCTTGTTGTTGATCACTCTGTCCATAGGACAATACTGTGCTGAGCTCTCCAGCACCACGATATCCACCGTCCGGCTGTTATTACCTCGTCTGCTGTGCACCCGGCAGCCCCAGTTCCCAGTTGATCCAGCTTGTATGTTGGATATGGTCAGAGCACTAAAAAGGTAAATAAGGGGTCAACACCATACACAAAAGCAATGCGATTATGATAAACGAATACCGCATATAATCTACCTATTGGAGGATTTACAACAAAAGATAGGAAAATGCAAACTTAACAGGAGATCCATCAACTGGTCCAAAAGCGGACAAGTTCTGCTCTTATTTTATTCCGTTTGTTCTGTGAGTATTATGCATTTTGTTTTCTGTAAATCCGCCGTATGTTCCAGAGATATGGACCTTTTAATTAGTATTGATATGTATGGTCTTTACTAAAAGGGGGTGGATCGCGGGATTCTCTAGGGGTGGGGAATAATTACACCATGAGACATGCCCCTTTTAAAGACCATAACTATTAGCAGTAAATAAAAAAGCCCATATATCTGGAACCATTTGGCGGATTTAAAAAGAAAAAAATGGAACATTCAGATGAGCGGTAGTAAAAAAGAAGAGCAAAATATGGCTATTTTTTGCCCTGATAACAGATCCCCTTTAAATATATTTTACAATTTTAATTATTGCGTTGTTTGAAGTGAAGGCCCTAATTCTACTCTGAGTCTACTTTGGCCATAAATTTGTAGCACATAGTTCAACTTCTACATGTGGTACTGAAGGTTGGGTCATACATAAGCCAAAAATCAGGAAAAATCTGGATAGCACACTGCATTGCATCCCAAAACAGGTTTGGGAACAATAAGTCCTGAAACACTATGGGACATTGTAGGACCATGCACAGCATTTTCCATGGTTTTGTAAATCAGGGCAAAATCACTCGAGGGGACTAATATGTAGAATATATTCTGTTATGACTAGACATGGTTAGTAAACATGGGGGCACCTTTTAGCTACTGGTAGAGATAAGCAGAGTCAGGGCTGTTTAGACGGATGGGTAAAAAATACCCGACATGTGAATTAGTTTATAAAGTATGGATGAGAGTGAAGAAGGTTAGAGGATTGACTGGTCTGACAATTTACACTCCGATATGGGATAATGAACATCTAAGCGAATTCTATAGGATGGGTGACCTAAAAGACTGGAAGACAAAGGGAGTGCAGTTTGTCTATCAACTGATGAATGATCAAGCTCTCAAAACCTTAGCAATGCTGAAGGAGGAAAAAGGGGACCATGGTTATCCAGAAAGATATTATCCTCGACTACATCTGCAAAGAGGGGCGTACTAAAGGGGTTATATCTGAGATTTATGCCGCTCTGCTTCACACCTTTTTGCTGAAATACCCTGTTGTGGCGAAGGAAAGATGGGAGGCAGACGTTGGTAATATAGAGGATGACAAATGGGAGTCCATCTTAGAGTATATTCCCAAATGATCATGAAATGAACCTGCTAGAATGTCCCAACTATTTCTCATACATAGGGCATACAGATCACCTGATTATTTGTATAAAATAGGGGTGCGGGAGACCTCGGAATGTACGAGATGCGGAGCTGAAGCTGCTGGTATCCTACACGTCATGTGGGGGTGTCCGCATGTTTTGCGTTTCTGGTATGAGGTGGCTGCCCTCATTGGGAATCGCTATCATTGTGTAATCCCTAGAGATCCGGTGGTCTGCCTGTTGGGATATGTGGAAGAGGTGGTGGGCACTGATATTGCGAAACTAGCAGTTGCCAGACTCTTGTATGCTGCTAGGAAAGTCATAGCTAGATATTGGGTACGAATGGAGCCTCCTACTAAACAGGAATATATACGTCAAGTAGACTATGTGGTGCGGATGGAGGAAAAAAATCTACCATAAACGTAAAAATGCTAAATTATGTGATAACTTATGGGCAGCGTGGAAGGTGTGCGGGCTGAGATTGGAAAAGATGTTCCGGCAGAGACATGACTAATGGTGTGTAAAGGGTCATCAGATGTTTAGGGTAATTATTGAACATATCTTACATATATTGCTCAGAAATAAGAAATGTTGCTGTCTGTAAAGGGGAGTGGGTGGTGAGGGAAAGGGATTTCTTTAGATTATCAAGAATGGACAATTGCAGTTTTACAGTTGTATGTTATTAATTTCCTTACATATGAATAATATTTTTCTTATTCAAAAAAGGAAGGGAGGGAGGGGGCCAGGGGGGAGAGTTTGGGGCCGGGACCTGATATATATAGAAAATGTATATGTTTTGTATGAATAATTTTGTTATTTGTGCTTTTTCATTAATAAAATATACCTGATTAAAAAAAAAAAAAAAAAAAAAAGAAGAGATAAGCAGATCGCTCTCCGCATCCCTAGTCTACATCAATGCTTTCTGGGGGAATCCAGAAAGATTGATATGACCCACTCCTAATCACCATAAGGGACAGCAGGGATAGACGTCGTGGAACGGGGACACCTTTTAGTGGGTTTTCATGTATTGAAAACTCCGCAGGGCAAGGCAGGGAAAGAACAGGGTCATTGCTTCCCCCTTTCCCCTTCTGCTTGTATCTAATGCTCGACTGTATAAGTTGGGACTGATCGTTCCCATTACTTTTAGAAGAAACCATTAAAAGTTATATTTTAGAAGTAATACCTTTGTTGGAAATTTGAATATATTAGGATTACTTATATCTGTTATTCGGTGAGCTCAATGCTTTCTGGCCAAGGACAGGAGTTCCGCGAATTTCCCAACCTTATGGGACCCGGGCTTGTCTGATGATTTGTTTTACGGGTGCATTGTCACCAGTGCATAGAACAGCGCATCGATAATGTCATACCAGGCCGCCATATCAAGCGCTGCTGGAGGAACCTGGAAAGATTCGGGTAGTTCCTGCCCTCGGCAGAGAGCACTGACCTGGAACTTAGTTGTGTGAAGCAATGCTCTCATCTCTAGCTAATTCCTTACTATACAATACCGAATTTCCATAAGGGATTTTATGATTTGTCCAATAAACAACTTGTAAATTATCTGCTGAGACAAAAGAAGCCAAGCCGCACTGGATACAGTTGTGCTGAGGTTTGATAACCTAAAACATATCTGTGATCATGTGGGGTACCTGGCAATCAGCGAACAGTTGTGGATCATGTTCTTCTGAACAAATATTCCTTGCGACTCATCTGTTTCCACAATCCTCCCATCCTGATACCATAACACCTGCATATCCTGGTCTATGTAGGACGCCATGCACTGGAAAGGGAGGCTATCTCCTTCAAACACAACCTGGCGGTGGGACGGGGTCATGTAAAATGAAGGCAGCTCCAGAGGCGAATCTGAAAATAAAAATGGAAAAAACACAAAAAGAAAATTCAAATATAAATCCAAAGTTTACTTTACAAAATATGAAAAATGTGTTTTTAAGCCTATTTTAAAAGTACTATTGTAAAAAATTTCTGCCCAGCATACTTTACCGGAACATTGAAGATCTGTAAACTCCCCTAACATGTCTGTATTAGTAAAATATGTATATGACCTATAAAATAACAATTCAGGAATATATTCCTTCTGGAAATGTTTGAATGAGGTCTGTGAGAGCTGTGTGTATCCACAGTGCTATTGTTTTTCTAACTCAAATTATCACACCTATTCTGCCTTTATTGCTCCTTCTCATCTCTGCCCTCCCTGAGACTTTAGGTACTTTCCCCTCCCTCCATTGGAGATTCTGTGTATACCCCCTGCGATCCTGCCATCTTTAACACTGAAAAAAAGAGAGGAAAGCGCTAGAGCTGTCAGAGCTGGATTCGTATTAGTTTTGCAGACACACTGTGGCAACCAAATGGTAGAAAATGAAGACTATCTAGAGAGTTGCTTAACTTTGCATTTAGGAAGGAGATTCTGTACAAAGGTGTACATATTTAAGATAACTGCATTTTCACCTACAACTCAGTGAACCATTGCATACATTGCCCTGCGGGGCCTTTCTATCACGTAGTTCACTCGCCTCATGGAGCAGCTGGAGACATCATGTCTTCCATTTGTGCGGACATACAGTTAGGGCCAGAAATATTTGGACAGTGACACAAGTTTTGTTATTTTAACTGTTTACAAAAACTTGTTCAGAAATACAATTATATATATAATATGGGCTGAAAGTGCACACTCCCAGCTGCAATATGAGAGTTTCCACATCCAAATCGGAGAAAGGGTTTAGGAATCATAGCTCTGTAATGCATAGCCTCCTCTTTTTCAAGGGACCAAAAGTAATTGGACAATGGACTCTAAGGGCTGCAATTAACTCTGAAGGCGTCTCCCTCGTTAACCTGTAATCAATGAAGTAGTTAAAAGGTCAGGGGTGGATTCCAGGTGTGTGGTTTTGCATTTGGAAGCTGTTGCTGTGACCAGACAACATGCGGTCAAAGGAACTCTCAATTGAGGTGAAGCAGAACATCCTGAGGCTGAAAAAAAAGAAAAAATCCATCAGAGAGATAGCAGACATGCTTGGAGTAGCAAAATCAACAGTTGGGTACATTCTGAGAAAAAAGGAATTGACTGGTGAGCTTGGGAACTCTAAAAGGCCTGGGCGTCCACGGATGACAACAGTGGTGGATGATCGCCGCATACTTTATTTGGTGAAGAAGAACACGTTCACAACATCAACTGAAGTCCAGAACACTCTCAGTGAAGTAGGTGTATCTGTCTCTAAGTCAACAGTGAAGAGAAGACTCCATGACAGTAAATACAAAGGGTTCACATCTAGATGCAAACCATTCATCAATTCCAAAAATAGACAGGCCAGAGTTAAATTTGCTGAAAAACACCTCAAGAAGCCAGCTCAGTTCTGGAAAAGTATTCTATGGACAGATGAGACAAAGATCAACCTGTACCAGAATGATGGGAAGAAAAAAGTTTGGAAAAGAAAGGGAACGGCACATGATCCAAGGCACACCACATCCTCTGTAAAACATGGTGGAGGCAACGTGATGGCATGGGCATGCATGGCTTTCAATGGCACTGGGTCACTTGTGTTTATTGATGACATAACAGCAGACAAGAGTAGCCGGATGAATTCTGAAGTGTACCGGGATATACTTTCAGCCCAGATTCAGCCAAATGCTGCAAAGTTGATTGGACGGCGCTTCATAGTACAGATGGACAATGACCCCAAGCATACAGCCAAAGCTACCCAGGAGTTCATGAGTGCAAAAAAGTGGAACATTCTGCAATGGCCAAGTCAATCTCCAGATCTAAACCCAATTGAGCATGCATTTCACTTGCTCAAATCCAGACTTAAGACGGAAAGACCCACAAACAAGCAAGACCTGAAGGCTGCGGCTGTAAAGGCCTGGCAAAGCATTAAGAAGGAGGAAACCCAGCGTTTGGTGATGTCCATGGGTTCCAGACTTAAGGCAGTGATTGCCTCCAAAGGATTCGCAACAAAATATTGAAAATAAAAATATTTTGTTTGCGTTATGTCTATTTGTCCAATTACTTTTGACCTCCTAAAATGTGGAGTGTTTGTAAAGAAATGTGTACAATTCCTACATTTTCTATCAGATATTTTTGTTCAACCCTTCAAATTAAACGTTACAATCTGCACTTGAATTCTGTTGTAGAGGTTTCATTTCAAATCCAATGTGGTGGCATGCAGAGCCCAACTCGCGAAAATTGTGTCACTGTCCAAATATTTCTGGCCCTAACTGTATATACCTCCTGCAAGTCATGCCTAGTCTTATTTACCCATCAAGTACTGGTAACCAACAGACATTAATCTACCCATAGAAGAAGGTGAAGTCATGCTGCAGCTTCGTGACAGCCGTCCAGAACGGAGACATGACATGCGTAGCTTAACTGCCGAGGATCAGCAGAAAATGAAGAGCGCTCGGTGGGAGAAGCACATACATTATTAATTACTTTAAGAACAAGTAAGAACCTGGATTTATGATCTCACAGGTACAACTGAGCTGCCAGGAAATATCAAGGCCAACGCCATGACAGATTAGAGAAGAAGTGACTGTAAGCAGCGTCCTGATCAAGGGAACGCACCAAGCGTCTGTGCCATGAAGTCACGTTCTGGAATCACACACCGCCTTCAGGGCATCTGTAGAGGAGCCGTCACCGCACACCACAGCTCAGAGTCAGTAAACACATCTGATATGTACAATCAGTTTAAGTGCAGTTATAACCACTAAAAGATGATAAACTGACAACTAGGTGTTGCCTGCTGGGGGTGTGTCCCTAAACTGTCCAATCAGAGATGACCATGTGAGAATGTAAGTTGATGGTAATGCACAATTGTCAATTTATTCAGGCACATCTAGAGGAATGGCACAATGCAGTTATGAAAAAAAAGATCCCAGCAGAATTCAATACACTGAGAATAAATGTATTTACTAAAACGGCCGTATCCAGAGAGGTGACAGGTAGACATGAGCCTGTCCAGAGCTGGCGTTCGGTGCTTTCCATTTCCAAGCACTGGAGCGATCATCACTGTGCTCAGGTACAGTTGGTGCTTGGCGCAGTGCGAGCTATGTGCAGTGTATGAGTGTATGAACGGCTCACACTGGGGATAAGAGCAGTTTTTTGGTGTGGGGTGGTCCAAAACTAAAAAAAATAAAAAATATTAAAAATCCCTGCCCTCACACCTCTGGAAGTGATTTGTTTATGTCTGGCTTCATGTGGGCGGAGAACTGAACTGACAATCTGTGACTTCCATTGAGGTTCGGGTCCTGAACAAATGTGCCAAAAAGGTTGGCAGGTATCAGGATATAGGTTATCCCAGGATGCTTCAGTTGGTCCCCACAAAAAAGGACCCCTAGGACTCCTGTCTTTTTTGGGGGACCAACTGAAGCATCCAGGGATAATCATCCGGTGATAGCAGTGCGGACCGTGGACACCTATATCCTGATACCTGATTCTCTTCCCACGTGCGAAGTGGTGGTGGAGGTCCAGCGGCAGCCGTCATATGCAAAGCGCCTACTAACCAGTTGTGGGGATCACAACTGGTACAGGTTAGTGCACCTGTATTTTCATACGCACCTTTCACGAAACGTAAGTGATAGGGCACTATTTGCGCCTTGTTTGTCTCCCTTTATATCTTCTAAAAAGGTTGGCAGCACCACCTGACCCGAACTTCCACGGGTCCGCTCACCTCTAGTGACAGGTTCATATTAGCATGCAGAATAAAAAGGGGATGCATCTGCACCTACTAAATGTCTCCCCACCTGCAAAAGAAGAGGGCTGGGCTGATCCTGTGCAAACTATAAAAAAATAACATGTCTGAGCTAAAGGGGCTTCTTATGATGAGACCAATACATGAAATGGATCCTGCCACATTATAAATATATAGTCCCATCTACTGGCACTTCAGTACACAGCAGGAGATGAGCAGAATGTATACAGGTTTGTGGGAAAAAAGAGAATTTTGTTTACTTACCGTAAATTCTTTTTCTTATAGCTCCTATTGGGAGACCCAGACATTGGGTGTATAGCTTCCGACCTCCGGAGGACACACAAGGCATTACACCCAAAAGTGTAACTCCTCCCCTACTGCCTATACACCCCCTCCCGGGAGAATCCCATCAGTTTGGTGCACAAGCAGGAAAGACCACCCGCGCCCAGACCAACAGGACTGGGAAAAAAAACAACGGCCAACAGGGCCAACACGTGAGGCGAAACGACACCAGGCACTAAGAACAAAGCCCCGAAAAAGGCACAGGGTGGGAGCTGGGTCTCCCAATAGGAGCTATAAGAAAAAGAATTTACGGTAAGTAAACAAAATTCTCTTTTTCTTTTGTGCTCCATTGGGAGACCCAGACATTGGGATGTTCAAAAGCTATCCAAGGGCGGGAAAAAAACCGCATGCCAGCAGACACGGGGGGCCGTGGACTGAGTGGATGAGCCCAAGTGTGGGGGCCAGGGGATCCCACTTCCCAGAGACCTAAGGGTTGGGGAAGGATAATCAGCATGAGGGCTCCAGCCCGTTGTACCCAGGGGTACCTCAACCGCCCCTGCCCTGGGAAGAGGAAGGAGACATGCTGGGGATCAAAAGATCCTCTTTGCTTCCATCCGACACTAAACGTGAGAGAGCATGAGTGTAGAGTGTGCCTCCTTCTACACAAAGCAAAGAACTGATGGGATTCTCCAAGGAGGGGGGGGTATAGGCAGTAGGGGAGGAGTTACACTTTAGGTGTAATGCCTTGGTGTGTCCTCCAGAGGTCGGAAGCTATACACCCAATGTCTGGGTCTCCAATGGAGCGCAAAGAAAGATCAGTATATGCTGTGTGTTATTAGTTTGAATGCGTGAGTCCAGTGGGCGGTGCAGCTCTATGATTGACAGATTCATTCAGTCACTGTCAATCACTGATAGACCCGCCACTGGACTCATGGATAAACACCCGGGATTTCAAATAATAAAATGCAAGTTTTACTAAAAAGTTTCCCACAAAAACGTACACTAATCTGATCCCCTCTCCATTAGCGCTACAACATCCAAACCACAGACCATTGTTAACCGACATGTTGCCTTTAGCCCGAGTTCACATACCCAGTAATCATCCGTTACAACAGATCCAGTAGTTATCTGTTGTGCAAACACAACATTTTTGTCCATTTTGAAAGAATAGATTATTGCATTCATTTTTAACATTAAAATCTATGAAGAATAGATCTGTTGACTGATTGCTATATACCTTTCATTTGAAATTAATCCAGTAAGCAATAAAAACAGATCCTTTATAAGCGACAGAAAAATGGAGGCCAAATAGTGATAGACTCCAATGTTAAAAAAAACAGGTCCTGCTGAAATCAATTGTTTAAAAATGGGCAATAAAGTTGTGTTTTCACAATGGCTCTCTGCTGGATCTGTTCTAATGAAGGATTACTGGACATGTGAACTCAGCCTCAAAGACACATTACTGGTTCCCAGTTACTAAATCTGGTCATACAGATCAGATAGCTGAACAAATCTGGGCCCCCCCCAGACACAGGCACGGTCCGTATGACTGGTCTATGAGGGCTTTAATACTCGCACCCCTCTGTCTACACATAATTATTGATTATATATTTTTTCCTCACTGTCCTGGGTGTAACAGAAACCTGTTTTGCATGCACTGACTTCCCGCTGAGCCTGTGATAGGCTTGTATTTGTACACATCAGCCAATAAGAGGCAGAGCTGCAGGTGGGAAGAGCAGCCTAAGCCAATGACAAGGCAGGAGGTGTGTCTCAGACTACCAGCAGGTAAACTGTAGTCATATATCCACTTTGCATAAAAGAGAGGATCAATAAGATCTGAAGAACATAAATAGGGAAGAGATCTGCACGTACTCACATATTCTTTGTGAGCTTGTGGCAGGACAGACTCTGTATACGCTCATCAGAATACATGATGCATAGATCCATGTTACAATCACCACTCAACCTACCACAGGTCAGCTGTTCAGGTTTCACTGCCGGGATCGGCTGCCCTTGTAGAGACTTGGGGTAGGAACACTTTGTCTCACGGACCGTTATATTCTTTGCTTTTATCCATCGCAGCATCCACAGAAGATTACAGTCGCACAGGAGATAGTCCGTCTGAAATTCACTGCAAGAGAACAGAAATCTATGTTGTCGAATTGTTTTTATGGACACAACCTTAAAAAGGTAATGTGTCGGTGATTTTCCAGTACAATACTAATGGTATCCTGAAATAGGGCTTGGCCAGCTCTTTCAGGATCAGTGACTTGATAGCTGCAGCCTCTACTATAATCTTGCTGTAAGCCCTGGAGAATCCAGTGCCGTGTGCGGTTTTGGGCATGGACAGCAGTGCATATTCAGTTTGGATTTACATACGCTTGACTAGACAGTGCATAACACTGAATTCTCTGGAGATTAGTATAAGGCGGCCGTCACACGCTACGATATCTTGAAAGAGATCGCTTGAACGCGCCTGATTAAAAATCGCGTGAACGATGTCTCTGCGTGTGACGGCAAGATACGACGAGCGAGAAGTGTTCAAATCGCAAGATCGAGATCTGAGCTCCGGACCTCAGATCTTGCGATGAACGATTTAACGATCTGCTTCATCGTGGTGTATGACACCACGATGAACGATCTCCCAGCGGCAGAGCCTATGCTGGGAGATGGTAACTATGGTACACGTCGGGTTACTAAGCGATGCGCGGCGCCTAGTAACCCGATGTGTACCATAGTAACCAGCGATCTCGCTGGTCCACATCGCTGGTGAGTCTGTCTGTGTGACATCTCACCAGCGATGTGAGCGATATTGTGAGCGATCGCGCGTGCACGTGATCACTTACAATATCGCAAGAGATATCGTAGCGTGTGACGGCCGCCTAAGATAATAGGAGAGATGCGCTGAGTTCGGCCACCATTTTCCTCAAGTCTGCTACTGGGAGATCAATGAGCTGGAGGCTGCACGTGCACAGATGAGACCTCGGCTCGTCACTGAGCCAACAGCTCATTTTGCACCCACAGGGCCTCCTGGCAAGATTTCTTTAAAGCCTGCACCACCGCCATTTTCTTACATGACTCCAGCCTCGCAATGCTCGCTTCTTTGTCAGGACACCCGCCGCACCGACAGCAGTATCGTTTCTACCTCTGCCACCTCCATGCATCGTGTACTATGCCTCCTGTGCCCCCTTAAACAGTAAACTAGAGCCGGATAAGACAACCCCATTTTACTCCCAAATTTTGGGGACAAAAAGTGATTCTTATATTATGAAAAATTAATTTTGCCAATACCAATTGGTGTCCAGTTGTACGCAGGATACTCACAGTGACTTTAAGGCGAGCAGGTTAGCAAACGTTCCTTGTGGCAGTGACGAAAATAAATTCCCAGAGAGATTTCTAGAAAGAAAGATGTAAACTTTCACTACACACAATGTAAATCCATGGTCAGATTACAGTTTAATCATCTACTACAGTGCAGGCGTCACCGTAGGAGAAGTGTGGTTTATGGGCATTTTATGTGTGAATCATAGAGCTAATGGAAGGAGGTAAAATAATAAGTCAGCCTAATGAAGGTAACAAAGCAATTCATTACCAGGAGTTGGCAACGCAGAACCCTCTAATTAGACAATGAGCTAGAAAAGACCTGTATGTAGGAGGCCACGCTTCACCCCATACAAAGACAGATGACAAATGGAAGGGACAGGACTGCGGGTCTATGGTGATGAGGTACATCCGCTCCGGCATCCTATCCTACTAACCAGGATGGAATTGTTTAATATGGATCACAATCTGGGAGAACATAGAACCAATTCCTGTGAACCCTTAAGGTGATGTGCTGCATAGTCAACCTTCCATCTAAATGTGGCTTCCTTCTGACCACAGCGAGCCCCCGGCCATTAGCTGCCAGTAGACTCGCCCCATGTCTACTGTATTAGAACAAAAGGGAAAATGTAGTTCTGTATGGTGTCTATTCACATCAGGGATCCTATATACATGTATGTATTACAGTCTGCATTCCCCATGTTATATAGCAGATTGATACGCAGTTTTGTGAGAAAAGATTCAGTATAACTTGTGTTTTCCTCATTTAATCCTGGGATTTTGGGTCCAGTGAGAAGTCCCATCAGTGACTGACAGCTTTCCGTGTATAAGTGTACATACAGGCAAAGCTGTCAGTCACTGATAGGACAGGCAACTACACCCAAAATCCCAGGATTAAACGATGAGAGGCCAGGTTATTCTGAATCTTTTCTCACAAAACTGCATATCAATCTGCACTGCTCCCTATCCTCTATAACATGGGGCCTGCAGATTGGACTGTATTCTCATGGTGACATGGTCCCTTTAAATGCGGGACCCAAACTGACCCAGTATTGCCAAGGCCATCAGTTTAATAGGACCGGATTAACACTTTATGAATTGAAATTATAACGTTAGTAACTGGACACAAGCGCAGTTATAGGGAACCTGTCATATGAAAATCATCATTACCCTGCAGATATGGGGTTAAGCTGTAGGTTAATGGCCCTCTGAACCTGCCCGATGCCTGCACTTAGAGCCCCGCTGCCGGGGAGGAAATTAACTTTATTCCTCCCAACAGCACTCGGCTTACAGTTATCAGGTGGCACTGTCAGTCAGCGCTATGTGTATAGTGATTTGCTGTAACTGTGCCCCGACACTGACTGACAGCCGGTACTGCTTTAGGGGTTTTGGCTCTTTCAGTCAGATCTTTTTATGATTACTAAAGTACAATTATCAGCATTTTATATGTTTTTAAACTTTTATTGACCAAGTATACGCAAAGACTCAATCTTTATTATTATTATTTATTAATTTATATAGCGCTATTAATTCCATAGCACTTTACATACATCAGTAATGCTGTCCCTATTGAGGCTCACAATCTAAACATCCTATCAGTATGTCTTTGCAATGTGGGAGGAAACCAGAGTGCCTGGAGGAAACCCACGCAAACACGGGAAAGAACATACAAATATTTACAATGTTGGCCCTTATTTCACACTTCTGCCCTTCGCCCGCCCTGGCAGATGAATACTGTATCAAAACCTGACTGGTGACCCATTATGGTCTATTCAGTGATTGGAGTCCATCACAATTTGTGGTTTTGTTTGTCCACACAGAAGTCTTGAAAAATAAGGACACCACTGTAAATATTGAGTCTTTGCATAAACGTGAAATATTTTTCCATAAAACATTACAATCATATTAAATGCTTACAATTCTACAACTTTAACCATAGAAACATCTAACTAAAAGAGCTAAAAACACTTAAGCACAGACTTTGAGAAAACTAAACTGTGTCAGACAAAGGCTTTGGCCAGAACTCAGTCATCCCACTATCAATGGAAAGAGTTGGAGAGGTTATTCCCATCCTCAGAGATGGGTATTGTCGGATACCACTTGGAAATATAAGCACTTTTGCAATTTACTGCTTATTAAAATTTGCAGCCGTTTTTAAGATATTACCACTTTTCTTGTGTTTACAGTTTGAGAACGACCACCGCTACTGACTACCTAGTAAGCACTGTGCTGGCCAGCTTCAAAACAGTGCTTACAAGCTCAATAGAAAGGAGCTTGTAAATACTGCATGTTGTAAATGTGCCTGTCTAGCAGTGGTGGTCAGCCTCCAAGGCAACGAGATGTATAAAAGGAAAAGATATGGGTTGAGGTCTCAAAAATGTAGGGAATGTTTAACTAGCAGTAAACTGCAAAGTTGCCTACAGTTACAAGTACTATCTGGGAATATCCATTTAGAAGGATGGGAATAACCCTTTGATGACTGCTGTATTGTACTGCAACCGGAAGGCAGAACATACAGTCAACATAGCTCCCTGGTGGAATATTACAAAGAAAACAACAAAGAGCTGTGAGATTTAAAGGGAAGAGTCACTAGATCGTCTGCAGCCAGGTACCGCATGTTTTCTCTGAAAGGACAGGGAGTTTCAGAAAACAACATGCAAGGCTAAAACCAGAATTTAAAACAGTTTGCTGTGACAAGTTGACTTCTTACTGCAACCCCTGGAGATGATTGACAGGTCTCTCCAATGTGAGCACATAAGACACCTGTCAATCATATGCAGCGACACCAGTCGAGGGCAGCACTGGACTAGTCTCATCTCTCCCTATAATTACAGGTTGGACTGATTCATGACGTCCGTAGTTTGGGCAGCATTCATCTAGTAACAGGCTGCCTTAAAAGCACAGAACACTATTTCTCCTCTTATACATGTAATTTACAAAACTAAAGTCAGGCAGATGAGAATTCCCTTCTAATCAGTACATTTCTCGCCATTCTGCATCACAAAAGTACCAGTAATATCAATATATTTATGATATAGGATCCAGAATCCGCGCTGCTAGTGGTATCTAGTTCACGGCTCCTGATCATTTCTGAAGGGCAAAACATAGTAAACATTTCCACACTATGGGCTGTGACTGTCTGCCGGGGCTCCTGAAGCCGCTCTGCTAGGATGATCGCGTGCATTCTTGGAAACCACACAAACTGCATTTTCCTGCATGATCTTCCCACATTTGGTAAAGCCTCGCTCTCTCAGCTGCATTCTTTCAACAATACGGTCAGGATTAGGACATGTAAATACATTTTCAATTATTCAAACAGAGCAAACAAAGAAAAAGCATCTGTATCTGTACAGTCAGCATATGGGCCAGGGGGAACAAGTGCAAAAAAGAATTATCAGCCCTAACATGAGACATTTATCTTTCCCATCATTAACCCTTTCATGAATGTTGTGTGTTGGTCACACTTCAGAATGTTACAGATAATCTGCAGAGAAAATAAAGTCCCTCCTGTGCCGCCTCTGACACTAGTGAGGGGTGCCATCAACAGAACTTCTAAATCACGGTGGCTCAGTGGTTATTACTATCTGGCAGCTCAGTGGTACTACAGAGTGATTCAGTGGTTAGCACTACAAATTGGCTCAGTGGTTAGCACGTTGCTTTGCAGTGCTGGGATCCTAGGTTCAAATCCCACCAAGGACAACATCTGCAAAGAGTTTGTATGTTCTTTGGTTTCCTTCCACACTCCAAAGACACACTGTTAGGGTGCTCTCACACTAGCGTTTTTTTCAAATCGCGGCAGATGCGGTGAAAAAAACCGCATCTGCCGCAATTAACGCATAACCGCGACACTTGCGGCAAGCCCCATGCAATGTTTATGGGGCTTGCGGTAAGGGTGCGGCAGGTGCGGTTTCGGCACTTGCGGCAGGTGCGGCCGCAAAAAAAAACGCTGCCGACTGTGTTTTTTTTTGCGGCCGCACCTGCCGCAAGTGCCGAAGCCGCACTTGCCGCACCCTTACCGCAAGCCCCATAGACATTGCATGGGGCTTGCCGCAAGTGTGCCGCAAGTGTCGCGGTTATGCGTTAATCGCGGCAGATGCGTTTTTTTCACCGCATCTGCCGCGATTTGAAAAAAACGCTGATGTGAAAGGGGCCTTAGAGAATGTAGATTGTGAGCCCCAATGGGGACAGTGATGATGTTTGTGCAGCGCTGTGGAATTAATGGTTCTCTATAAGTGACAAATGTATGGTGTAGGAAGTGTTAGCAGCACAAAGCATGTCACCAATCCGATCTGCAGAACACCTAATTTTGCAGCAATTACTGCACAGGATAAAATTTAGACCTTTGCTGGATCGTTTACTAGTAAATGTAATTTCTTTGTTTTGCTTTCAGTATCTGTCACTTAATGATGTAATAATGGCTAGAATAAGCATAATTGGCTGCTTGCCTGGCAAATATCACTGTTTAGGATAGATTCCTCATCACATGGGGTACAACAAATCAGTTTTCCAATCATGGGACTTTGTCTGGACCCTTTTTGTCTTCTTGCCTTTTTTTAACAGACATGAGTGCAGAGCTTTGCTTTACTTCGACTATGTGCACACTGGCCATTTTTGATCAGTTTTTGGTGCTGTGTTGTTTTTCTAAAAGTGCACCAAGAATAGATCAGTGGCTGTGTCTGCAGCAAAGTGAATGGGATTCTCCATTTGCTCTGCAGACGTCTGTTATTGACTGCTGCGTTAGTGGTGCACAAAGGCATCCAAAAAATAACGAGCGTCAAGTAGTGCTCTGTTTTTTATCTGCGCTGTCTCCAAAGACTCCATTCTACTTCAAAAACAATAGATCATATCATAAAAAAGCATCACAAACAGATTGGTATTCACAGTCTATGAAGCTTTTTATTTTCCATGCCACAAACGCTGGCTCTTACCCTCCCAGGCAATTCAGCAGCATGCTCCGGGGAGGTGTTTCTTCCAGGCACTGGGTAACAGGACCTATGAGAAGTGAAAAGGACCTGGCCATGTGACCAGTCAGGTGACCCTTTACCACGATACCCAGAAGTAACACATTGTTGGACACCGCACACCTTGGGGAAGGTAAAGTGTGCGTGTCTCTCTGTGTGTCTGTGTCCTTCCTGCCCCTTATGGATTAGTACTGTTTTTTTTTAGCTTTGAAAAAGAAAGTGCGGCACACAATAAAGGAGCAGAAAAGCAACAAACGATGCATTTTTGATGCTTTTTTGCAAAAACAGAGGACCCGTGGGCACACAGCCTTACAGTGGGTGAGGATTTCCACTGGTCGGACATATGTGGCATTTTCTAACATGTAAGCAGATCCATCATTATCAGCGCCGCTCTTCTGACTCCAACTTGTACATTGGGGCTGGTGACGTTACAGCTGTTAAAGGGGTGGCCTGAAGGATGAAGAAATTTCACCCTAAATCCCGATTAATTGCCGCAATCTAAACTAATTTCTAACATGGCTGCTTTAATAATTTCTTACCCTTCCCTGATTTCACTATTTAACTACTATTACAAACAACCTCATCAAAAAACTATAGTAGTTGGGTTAGTCAGGGAAGAGTAGGACATTTTTCATACAGCTATAATGGACATTAGTTTAGATTTCTGCAATAGATTGACATTTCTTCAGCTTTTGGAGCACCCCTTTAACACCTGGCAGGGCAGGTGCAGAGTGTGCGTCTGTCCTCATCATCTTAGCAGGGATCAGTAGGGGTGCAGTGATGGACCCTGATCAACTCCGGATGTGAGCAGTCAGAATACCCTTTACTATTACTGACTCACGTCCCATTAGGTCATCCAAATACTTGTATTTCAGGAGGTTATTTTGTTTTCTATTACTTAATCTTTATTAGATACTAGCTGGGTGCCCGATGCACATGCATCGGGATTCTAGAAGGGCGAATCTCTGACTCGCAATGGCCGCTTCGCGGCCAATGCTTCGCGCTGCTAAGGCGACTCGCCATGCCCGCTGCGCGGGCATAGCGAGTCGCCTTAGAACAGCTCGCAATGGCCGCTGCGCAATGGCCGCTGCCACATGACCACGCTGACTCGCATTGCGAGTGGACTCAGAAGGGGCAAAAAACCCATTCGCAATTATATAATAGATAATACTTACAGTCTCACCAGGGTGGGGAGCCCCTTAAATATGTCAGGGTTAAGGCATCCAATCCTATTATTGGCTAGATCTCTAGAAGAAAATAAAGACAAGTGATTTCTTATTACTCTTGTTCTAATATCTAGAAATACTTTATAATATAATTAATTGGTTAAAAGATTGAAAAACCGGGCACTAGGTACTATATAGGCTTAACCCTTTAAGTAGATTGAGAACAATATCAAATTGATGAAGAAATCAGGTGGCACTCACCAAGTTGTAGTTGCTGTGCAAAAACTTTATTCCGTTGTTCCAGGAATTTTCGGTTACGTTATTGCAGGGAGGGGAGGTGGTGCAGGGCGGACAACGGGTGCCCTTCCAGTGCACTGCACCAGTTGAAGCAGTAATCTGCGAAACGGGGCGCCCGTTGTCCGCCCTGCACCACCTCCCCTCCCTGCAATAATGTAACCGAAAATTCCTGGAACAATAGAATAAAAGTTTTTGCACAGCAACTACAACTTGGCGAGTGCCACCTGATTTCTTCATAAACTTTATAATATAATTTGGTAACTTTCTGTGTGCTTTGCTCTAGGGCCGCTCCAGATTTTTGTGGTCTCCAAGCGAAAGACATTGTCTGCTATATATGTATATATAACAGAGGCTGAGGGTTTGATAAGCAGATATATAGCAGCCACAGGCTTTTTATATACAGTTGAAACCAGAAGTTTCCATACACTATATAAAAAGACACATTCATATTTTTCTCACATTCTGACATGGAATCAGAATAAACTTTTCCTGTTTAATAATATAATTCTATTATATAGGCTGCGGGCTGTCACTTTCCCATGTGCTGTCTCTTCTCCTGTTTGTGAGGTGTCTGTGCCACAGACAGGGAGCCCCGTGTGCTATGTCTTCCCCCTAAGACAGAGGTCCCCATGC
Source organism: Allobates femoralis (assembly GCA_033576535.1). Taxonomy (NCBI): domain Eukaryota; kingdom Metazoa; phylum Chordata; class Amphibia; order Anura; family Aromobatidae; genus Allobates; species Allobates femoralis. The sequence continues at coordinate 111,030,713 of JARQOC010000003.1, read as the reverse complement.
GCTGTCTTTCCCCAAATCAGTGGACCCTTGTGCAGTGTCTTTCCCCTCCCCTCCCCAGTCCCCTTCTCACACCGCCCGCCTCCATTCGGCTGCTGTCTATTAACTCATGGCGGTATGAATAAGCTGGCACGAGATCTTTGTCACTATTCCCGACGAAGCAGTGACGTCACCTGCAAGGCGGCAAAGATATCGCACAGTGTAGGAGGAAGCGGTGTGCAAAAAAGCCAAGAAGTGCAGGAGACAACGTCCAGCAAGCGGTGCGGACGATGTCCCCAACAGAGAGTGGGCCCCCCAGGTTGTCCAGGGCCCCAGAACTTGCCCAGGTGCTGATGCCAGCCCTGATGGACCCTCACCAATGTTATCCTTTTAGGACTTGAATTTAGCACTCGTTAATGGAGTCTTGTTATATTCCTAAATATTTTAAAGGTAACTTACAGCCGTTTAAGTGATGAAAGTCCCCAGAAGGCACCAGGCTCTATTGTGCTTATCAAGTTATTCCGAAGATCTCTGGAAATAAAGAACTTAAAATCAGGCAACATGTAAAACACCACGCTTCATTAAAAAATGTCATACCATTATGCTGTTGTAAAACCTGTGCGGTTCCTTTGTATAACGGGTTGTGCTGCTGCTTCTGACCTAAACCAAGAGCAAACCACATTCACATTCCCAAGCCTTGTCGGGGGAGGTCAGTAAATGATCAGGATGACGGCTTAGGAGCATCAGTCTGGAACGCTGGACCAGGGAAAGAAAAACATTTTGCTCATCTCTAATAAATTACATAATAACCTTCCTTCAGTCCAGGATCCCAACAAATCTGATAATGTGCGATTGTTTTTCAGTGAAGAAATAAAATACCATAAAAGTGCATAAAAATGCTATTAAAGACGGGAGACTCAATCATGGATTTCTTCAGACTAATAAAATCTACTGTTGTAACTTTGGTTATGTTACAATTTTAATTTTTGATTTAGGTCCCCTTCACATCACGATTTTTGGGGATCCGTGGCTATCCGTTGTAAAACAGATAGCCACGGATCTGATATGGCCCCCATGTATCTCTCCCTATGGGCACAGATTGGTGCTTAATAGCCATCAGTGTGCGCAGGTATCCTATGGCATTTGCTTTTTTCACGTCCCCAAAATCCAACACTGCTCTGATTTTGTGCAGAGCGGACACAATCGGATCCCACGTTGTCCGATTCAAATAACATAGGGAGTCTATGGAGCTCGGATCCGTGAAAAAACAGGATCGCTTCCTGGGTCCGGTGTTAGTGTACTGAGCATGCTCAGTACACCAAAACTGCTCTGCTCAGTGTACTTTCACTTTAGCAGTGTATCTACATACACTATCTACTGTACATACACTGCTAAAGTGAAATGAAATAAAGCAGTGTGTTAAAAATAAAAATACTCAACTCTCTACCGGCTGTCTGGAACCCGAGATGAAGAAGTCCGAATATTGCCAGGACCATAATATGTGATTGGCCGGTAGCGATCAGGTGGTATGTCACATTACATATCACATGATCGCTACTAGTCAATCACACATCTTTAAGGTCTTGGCATCAGACGTCTTCTCTTTGGGTTCCGGACAGCCAGCGGGAAAAGGGATTTTTTTTATTTTTAATACATTTTTTTTCTCTTTTATTTTGCTTTCACAGTGTATGTAGATACACTTGGAAAGCAAAACTTTATCCCAGACATGTCACACGGGGGAAGGCACACAGGATTCTTCCTCCCCCTGTGTGACATCACAGTGCCGACACCACTTTCCTGCACTTTGCAGGCTCGGCTCCTCCCAGCTCTTTTCTGTGTTTGGATCTGTCAAAATCCCAAATCCGGACACAGAAATGGCATCTGGA
>JARQOC010000003.1:110873851-111023851 GCA_033576535.1 Allobates femoralis | reverse complement strand
CAAATCTGTGGCAGAGCGCATGTAGCACTGCGCCCCACCCACATTGGAGCCCACCCCCACTTGCTGTGCAGGGAACCACAAATGGCATTACGGTGGGAAATCTTAGCAGCAGTAAACCCGGCCCCATTCTCATCATCGATATCACTTTACAAGATAGGAGTTCCCCTCTAATAATCAAACTTTAGCATTTTGCAGTGAGTATTTTGGGCACTTATTAGGCCGTTTTTGTTTTTTATGTTACTGAAATACTCCATTGCGAGGGGTTGGGAGTTTTATTCCTGTATCAGTTTATTGGACGCCAAAAAAGAAGAAAAAAAAACAATGCCAAGTTGTGGATCTGGCTACAATATATGATCGCCATTGTGACTGGCATTCTGGGCTGATTCCTGCTAGTCAGCGCTATGGATGACCCGTGTGCACTGCAATGCTCGTGTTACACATTGTGCTTAGGCGATATAATCACACAATACTGTAATTTCTGGAATAAATTAGATGGAAACTTCTTCTAATTCACAGAATTAGGACACATCACATGACTGAATATGAGAAGCACAGAAAGAAGGCTGGGAAAAGAAAAACGACCCGTCCCGGGGGAGCGCAGACACTTGGAGTGGTTTCATCGCTCTGTAATCAGCAGAGCCCTATGCCAAGAACACGCCTCACGGCCTCCACCAGCCTCATTCTGCAGGAATGCTTGTAGGGAGAATTCAGGTACAATCAGTGTTGTCTCATCATAAAACTGGACTGCCAATTGTCTGCATCTCCTAAAGTGCTAATAAAGTAAATGAGGCAGGACAAGGAAAAAGACCAGGAAAGCTCTGCGGGTGGTACGTTAGTATCTGATCCATGGGAACAGAAGAGAAAAAGCAGAGTTTTGTAAAATGTATGGAGCGTTCCTGGACTTGTCCCCTTGAGAGTCAATTTCCTGCAGAGTAAAACACACGAAAAACCACAACCTCCTCCTCCCCCAACACGCAGGGTTCACCGGCAGCGGCCTCGGATCCTGTGAGTCACATTCCCACAACACTTCATATAAAACACATTAAGAAAGAGTGAAAGGCCTTGTATGCAGCGCCTCTCCGTGCTCGTGCTCTCTTTGTTGTCCTGACACTTAGTAAAAATGTCTGAGCCCCAAGTCCAGACTGTGAGCTGCAGAGAGGAAGCCGACCAGCCCAACACTGGCCCATTCACTCCGATCCCGATAGTCATGTCCCATCACCCAACACTGGCCCATTCATCACCGCAACCGTATCCAAATAGCCCACGTCCAACTCCACCCAACACTGGTCCATTTACGCTTGATAACTGAAGCTATAGCCCAGTGTTGGGCTGGACAGGTAACACTGGCCCATTCACCCTGATCCTGATAGCCTACCCAGTCTAAAGACCACGTCACACGCTTCAATATCACTAACAATATCGCTTAAGCGACACGCTTTTTTGATTGCTTAAGCGATATCGTTTGTGAGTCGTTCGTGTAACCGAGCGATGTTGCAATAAAAAAAAAATCGTTTGATTGTTTGGTTGAAGATTTGTGATCCTGACCTGAAATCCGTCGTTCAACGTTTAATTTAATCGTTCAATTAACCTGCGTACAAGCTGCTGCATCGTCTGTGTGACACCTCTCAAACGATCTCATTCTCGACTTCGCCTATACCTGACACTAGATGGTGTCGATGCTGAGTAGTGCGCACGATCGCTGGCACGTAGCCAAATTTAACATCGTTAATGAGATCTATGCTTGTGACACGTGACTTTCAGGCGATATCGTGATTGAGATGAAGCATGTGACATGGCCCTAACACGGCCCATTCACCCCGATCCTGCCTAGACATTTTCCTAAAGGTTTTCTTTTTTTTTAGTGGATATCGGCAACATCAATGGAAAAATAAATGGAGGAATGTCTGGGTTTTCCCACTTTTTCATATGTCCACATAGGGCCAAGGACTAAGATTCATTTAAAACATTCTCTTTTATTTAGCAATTATTTTTTATTAACAGTGAACTTGGATTGACAGCAGCATTTTTGTTTTGTTATTTTTGCATTTATACATATTTATAATTTTGTTTATTTTACATATGATCCCATCCATGGTTTCATAAAAGACCTTGGGGAGGTGTTTAAAATAAACATATTGATATATTGAATCTCATTTCCTTTGTAATTTAGAGGATATATTAGCCCAGTTACAGGGGAATGGAGCCTCCTGGCCGCATAGCAGAGCTGTCTGGGTCCCTTATATATACATAGCCATCACACAACTGCATTGTATGGAGGAAAACGTGCTGTCAGTACTTTCTATTGATGTGTATACAGCCAGAGGTGGGGTGTACATACAAGTCATGGGGCCCATAGCAAAAATCCCCCACTCCCCTGCCCCACCCACCAAAAAAGATAATTGAATAATGTCCACCTGGTAACATACTGGCATGTCTCACCGCTTTGCAGCTCTAATGGGGATGTCACACACGTCAATATCGCGTGCACGATCACTGCTGCACATGACGTTGCAGCCTATTGACGCCTGTGACAGGGCGCATCAACCAGTGATAAATCGCTGGTTGATGATCGCCAGGTTTTAAATCGAATTAAACGATTTTGGTTAAAACCAAAATCGTGGCCACAGCAGGGGGCGAATTAATCGAATTAATTTGATTAATCGCCCAGCCCTACATTGCAGTAATCAGGGTCTCTGCTTCTCATTATGCTGCTCTCAGATTAAACAGAAAAAACCTGCTGACAGTTTCCCTTTAACCCCATTCACGACCCATGACGTAGTGAGAGGATGCTCACATCATAGCCCCACATCTCAGCTGATCTCATCAGCTGAGAGTCAGGGTGACAGCACCGATCGAATCCGGGATCCGAACGGTGCCATTAACCCCTTGGATTCCACTGTCAATCACTGACAGCGGGATCCAAGGCGGCCGCGCGGGGAACGGTCATATGACAGCCCGTGGTCTTGGCTAGACCCCAGATGCTGTCACAGAGTACTTCCGGGTTGTGGTTGTCAGGCGACTGTCAACCACAACACGTCCGTGATTCTGGAAGATACTGATGAGCTGCTGCTCATTGGTATCTCTCAGAAGCAATTGGACTGTACAGCAAGGTGCCTCTTAGAGGGGCAGTGTAAAAATAAGAATGAATAAAAAAATAAAGTTATTAAAAACCTGTTAAATAAAAAAAACAACAAAAAACATAAAAGTTCAAATCACCCCCCTCTTCCCCCCATTCACAATAAAAGTATATAAAAAAAATACACGTTTGGTATCGCCGTGTTCAGAATCGCCCGATCTATCAACATATAAAATCAATTAATGAGAGCCCTAAACTGCGTAATGGAAAAAATGGTCCAAACGCCAAAATTACGTTTTTTTTTAGTCGCCGCAACATTGCTATAAAATGCGATAACGGGCGATCAAAACAGCGGATCCACACAAAAATGGTATCAGTAGAAAGGTCAGGTCAAGAGACCAAAAAATAAGCCGTCACACAACCCCAGGATCCACTTAGATACCAGTAAAGATATACATGTTTGGTATCTATGAACTCGTACTGACCTGAGGCATCACACCGTCAAATCAGTGTTACCATATAGTGAACATGGCGGCTAAACTTTTTTTGCAATTTCACCGCACTTGGAATTTTTTTGCAATTTCCTTGTACACTACATGGTAAAATAAATGATTGCATCTGAAAGTACAACTCGTCCCGCAAAAAACAAGCCGTCATAGGTTTATATTGACAGAAAAATAAAAAAGTTATGGCTCTTGGAAGCAGGGGAGCAAAAAACGAAAAATTCCCGGGTCATGAAGGGGTTAATGGAGCTGAACTGCAATATCTAACATGACCGATAGACCGGTGTTTGTGGAAGAGACGCAGCCATATTTATCCAATCCTGGACAATTCGATTACATTTCCTTTACACTAAATTAGAAACCTTCTTTATAAAGATGGAGCGGTGTCAGTGGGATCATGGGCATGTAATACCACTGGGAACCAGGGCTGTGGAGTCGGTAAATCAAACCACTGGCTCCAACTTGACTCCTGAATTTCCCTGGCTCCGACTCCAACTCCGACTCCTTCAGTCATGGCTCGTTTTTAAGTGATAAAATTATTGTAGGACAATGGTAACATTAGGATTTAATCATTATAACGACATAATAATCAAGATATTTAGATATAACATGATAATAAATCATAATAATAATATTCAGCACATTCTGCATTTAACTACTATTACATATTTTAGGAGTCGGAGTCGGAACATTTTCTACCGACTCCGACTCCACCAAAACGGGCAGCGACTCAGCCTCCACAGCCCTGCTGGGAACTTAACAGAAGGGAATACTTACAGCCTCTCCAGGGAGCTCAGCCCCTCGAAGGAAGCGTTCCTCAGCTCCGTGATCTTATTACTATTCAGGATTCTGGAAGGACAAAGAAAAAGAACAAATCAGAAAAAAGGAGATACACAAAACCTACAATGCCTGTAAGAAACCTTGTGTTACCCACAAGACCTGTCATCAGCCTACAGGGGGTTACGGCATTATGTCACACTAGCTGTGAGCCCGATGCAAATGCATCGGGTGTCTAGATTATTTTTAAATTTATTTTAAGATTTTCAAATAATAATCCAATTATTCCAATGACATCTTTACACCAACTACATATATTTGTATGGTTGATATCATTTAAGGAAAATTGAACTATTATGTTGTAAGGGTCTTAGAACACAAAGTAGCAACTCGCCCTATACTTTCTATGGGGATTACCGCAACCTCGCGCTACACAGCGACTCGCAATGAATCCCCATTGAAAGTATAGTGGGACTTGCGGCAGGTGCGGCAGCTGAGGTAGCGACTCGCAATGGCCTCGCGGCCATTGCTCGCGCTACACAGCGCCTCGCAATGAATCCCCATTGAAAGTATAGTGGGACTTGCGGCAGGTGCGGCAGCTGAGGTAGCGACTCGCAATGGCCTCGCGGCCATTGCTCGCGCTACACAGCGCCTCGCAATGAATCCCCATTGAAAGTATAGTGGGACTTGCGGCAGGTGCGGCAGCTGAGGTAGCGACTCGCAATGGCCTCGCGGCCATTGCTCGCGCTACACAGCGACTCGCAATGAATCCCCATTGAAAGTATAGTGGGACTTGCGGCAGGTGCGGCAGCTGAGGTAGCGACTCGCAATGGCCTCGCGGCCATTGCTCGCGCTACACAGCGCCTCGCAACGAATCCCCATTGAAAGTATAGTGGGACTTGCGGCAGGTGCGGCAGCTGAGGTAGCGACTCGCAATGGCCTCGCGGCCATTGCTCGCGCTACCTCAGCGGTAAATCGCTAAGTTTGTAGCCGAGCCTCTGGTTCTATTTTCGGCCAGCGACTCGCAATGGCCGCTTCGCGGCCATTGCTCGCGCGTGGTGACGTCACATAGTGACATAGCCACGGCGATTTCGGGGTCCGACACGATTTTGCCTACGGCAATTATATAGTAGATGTAAGCAGTCTAGCGTCCGTACAATGGGCAAGGAAACTCCTTTCTCACATATAATAGATGTGGAATAAAAAGATCTAGAGCACAAAAATACTACCGTATATACTCGCGTATAAGCCGAGTTTTTAAGCCCAAAAATTGGGCTGAAAAGTCCCCCCTCGGCTTATACGCGAGTCACTGTATACAATGTATACAGTGCCCCCCCCCTTGCTGCACAATCCTGTAAAGGAAGAGATTAGTATACTTATCCCTGCCGCTGTCCCGCCGCTGCCATCGCGCTCCTCCGGCTTCATCCGTCTTCTTCCGGCTTCCTCCGATGGGCGCAGGCAATGACGTCATTGTCTGCGCGCCAGAGGAGGAAGTCGGAAGACGCTGGATGAAGACGGAGGAGCGCGATGGCAGCGGCGGGACAGCGGCAGGGATAAGTATACTAATCTCTTCCTTTACAGGATTGTGCAGCAAGGGGGGGGGGCCTGTATACTGATGGGGGGGGGGGTTGTATATACCTCTGGGGCTGCTGCTGTATACTACCACTGGGGCTGCTGCTGTATACTACCACTGGGGCTGCTGCTGTATGCCTACCACTGGGGCTGCTGCTGTATGCCTACCACTGGGGCTGCTGCTGTATGCCTACCACTGGGGCTGCTGCTGTATATACCACTGGGGAGGCTGCTGTATACCACACTTCTGGGGGCTGTATACCTGTGCTGGGGTCCACCCTCAGCTTATACACGAGTCAATAGGTTTTCCCGGGTTTTGGGGGCAAAAGTAGGGGGGGGGGGGGGGGTCGGCTTATACACGAGTATATACGGTATGTTCTTTGTTAACATTTTGATCAGAATATAGAAGCCCGGAACCATGTCACGTCACACCTCTCTGTGGCCCTTGACCTGTTAGACACAGTCCTGTGTGGAAGGGGCTGATCAGGGGCCCTATAGCACCCTCGGTGCCAGATGGGAATATCTGCACACCTCTCAGATACATCATATCTCACACAGTAATAAAGGCTGTCACAAAGCACCAACATCTAGTGAAAAGATCTAAAAAAAAAGTCACCTTCATGACCTCAGACACAAAGCGCAAAACAAAATAGGTCAATGAGTAATATGTGGATATGAGATAGGCAGGCGTCACACGTTCCGATATATGTAAAGATATCGCTGGAAAGTGCCTGATTTGGCATCACTCCTACGATACTGTTGCGTGCGACAGCATGATGTGACAAGCGATAAGTGGTCAGATCGTTATATACAGATATGGGAACCTGACCCCATATCAGACGATGTCGATCATCCAATCTGCTGCATTGTTCTGGGTGACCCCGCCATAACCGATCTCCTGACCGATTTCTCCTATTCATATCATTGACAAGCATCAGTCGCTGGTTGTGTGAACGATTCCTGCACGTAACATCGCTGCTGTGTCCTGAACGTTATCTATACATGTGACACCTCACTAACATGTTGAGCACAAGCGCACACCACTGACATCGCTATTGAGTTCCCACACAAAATCGTAGTGTGTGACCGCCGCCATACACTGATATATGTTTTTCTAGATATGGCAGTAGCCATTCTGATTCAACGAGGACCAGCCGAGAGTAGGAGGCAATACAGAGACAATTCTTCTAAAATGAGCAACTCATGAATGAAACCTCATATCCATGTTTTTGTCCCTTGTTTGTTTTATCTCCTCAGCAATGATAATTTCACCGCTAATGTGGCAGCCATTACAAAACTGCCCCCCCCCCCTGCCCCCGGGGTCTCACATCCGGCCCCGTGGCCCCTCCCTCAGGGTCTCACATCCGGCCCCGCGGCCCCTCCCCCAGGGTCTCACATCCGGCCCCGGGGTCTCACATCCGGCCCCGCGGACCCTCCCCGGGGTCTCCCATCAGAACCCACGGACCCTCCCCCGAGGTCTCACATCCGGCCCCGCCCCCGGGGTCTCACATCCGGCCCCGCCCCCAGGGTATCACATCTGGCCCCGTTGCCCTCCCACGGGGTCTCACATTCGGCCCCGCAGCCCTCCCCGGGGTCTCACATCCGGCCCTTCCCGATGTATAACATCCATTGATGTGTAAAAGATATGACCCCTGTCCATGGTTTATAACATCTGGCCTGGCGCCATGTCGCCTGTCTTTATTAACATTTAACAGAACGTGCTGGTGATGCAGATCTCACGGATACCACCCTGTAATAGACATTACCTATGTAACAAGTCAGTTCTTAACATTTCTTTACTCCTAAATCTTCCCATAACCAGTGATCTTATTGAAAAGTGGAAGGAACTTGGCCAAGAACAAAGACCCCGCAATGTTACAATGTAGGGTCACCAAATGCGGCGGGCAGAAAAGTCACCAAGGCTCTGCTGACTCCATAACTGCAGAGTGCAGACTTCCTCTGGTGATACCAGGACACGGATTTCCATGGCAGAAGAGCTTATTGCAAACCTTACAACACCAAGCACAATGCTGAGCGTCAGAGGAGAGGTGTAAAGCTGCCAATGGACTCTGGAGCAATGAAGACAATCTGTAGAGTAATGAATCAGACTATGTCTACACATCTAATAGATGAGTTTATGTTTAGCAGTTCCAGGAGAACATCACCTGCCTGTGGCAGATTGCTCCAACAGGAAAGTTGTGTGAAGGAGCGGCAATGATGGCGTTTCTTTTCAGGGGCTGGCCAAGGCCCTCATTTCCAATTGAAGCTTCCAACTTTGGGGTACAGATTGGGGAAGGCCATTTTCTGTTCCCCATGACTGTGCCCAGAGCACAAGATCAGAAAGAGAGGGTTGTGGAGGGAGTTTGGTGTGCGGACCTCAACCCCATACAACATTTTTTCGGATGACTTAAAACTGTAGATTGTGAGCCCTGCCCTTTAATTTTCCAAGACCTCACAAATGCTCTTATGGATAAATGGGAAAACAATTCCTGTAGACATCTCCAATATCTTTAATATAATGTTCCCAGGGAGGAGGCCGTTATACCTGTATTGGAGGAACCGCTCCATATCATTGTCTATGGGTTTAGAATGTGGAGGTTAGGGTACCTTTACACGCCGCTACTGGAGGATGGATACATCCAGCTACTTCACGTGCACGAGCATGCACAAACGGTTACAAACGGTAAACGCACCATCTTTACACGCCGCCACAAGCTACGCTACGCTACGTGACATCTATCTCTGGATACACCGCCGGGTGCCTCAAGTCACCTTCTGTAGCTCATCGTACCTCATTTACACACTGCTACAACCAGCTAATATGGGCGGACCTGGTGCAGCAGGGACAGCACATAGGCGTGCCACAATTGTGGATTACGAGACGTCCGTACGCTGATAGGACAAAGCAAGAACATCATGATTGGGCAGGCATTGCAGGAGGCTGTTTAATACATGACGCTCGAGCAATTGTGTAGTGTGACTGGTCAGCTCCTTAAATATGCCTCCCTATGCAGCGTCTACCAATCATAACGCAGGAGCTTCCACCAATGATCGCTGAAGGGGGGCGGTATCCCGGAGCCTGTGTCACGCCCCAGCTACATACCAGGTACATCGCCTGGTGTCGACACATCCCTTCTGTTGCTTCTTTACACGCCGATACAGCTCGCTACAATCGCCTGTGTAGCCACCTGTTTCCGGGCAGTGCTCGGAAACAGATGTATCTGTTGCCGGGTGCCTCCTACCGTCTTCACACGCCGCTACTACGGGGTATTTTGCAGCTACAAGCTACATTTGTAGCCTGTAGCTGGTTGTATCCACCCGCCAGTAGCGGCGGGTAAAGGGTCCTTTATAGACTCCTGTGGGTGCGATATGCGGTGTCACCTCCAGTAAAGTCTGTATAGTGTCTGTTATACAAATTTACACAAAAAATCCTTCATTTGTCTGAACAAATCAAAACATTTGTCTTTTCATATTTCTATTTAAAAGGCAATTTACAAGGAAGCCAAGCAGCGATCTTTATTGCTATACACTATACTGTGGCCGCCAGAGGAGACAGAAGACCCGTCATGGCTGGGCGCAATTTCATTATGAAGTCATGTAGATCTAAACAAACCTGTATGGAAATAATGTATCCGGGACACGGTGCCCCGCGGCAGCGATGCCACACAATACATCTGCTACAAAGCAGACACGCAATATGCCGACCTGAGAAAGAAGCACACTAATGTAGAGAACTGAACAATGATGGGGGTTATGCTGCACGGTGGAGATCAGAGCTTGCGACACAGCGAGCAACTACAGCGCCGGGAATTTACCAACACCAGGGCCTCATACATGTATGAGGAGGAGCACAGCATAGAGGGGGTTTCCCACAAACAAAGTGCATTTTAAGCAACAGATCTTGGAATAATAATAATTTCCCTAATTGGATGTTTAAAAAAAAAAATGTTTCTGTGCTGAAATAATCTTATATATGTGTCCCTGCTATGTACTGTGTAATTGATGTGTCTGACCATACAGGGACATTATCTGATCATACCACATCTCCAGTGCTGAGATAATCTTATATATGTGTCATTTTGCATTCATGGTGCGGACGAGAATGTATGATTTGTACGAAAGCATCCGCATGCGCACAAATCACACATGGGTATCAATGAGTACGCTCGGCCACCGGTACCCGAGCGCCGGCACCGTGCGTCCCCATGTTAAACATAGGGATGGGCGGTGCTTGCGCTCGGCTTGTGTTCACCCGCCGCAATGCCACCCTTAGCGATGACGTAATCGTTGACACCGTTGCCATAGTAACCTAGTAAGCGGTTACTATGGCAACGATGGTCGGTGACAGAACAGCGTCTCCTGAATTAGCAGCTCATTCAGGAGCCGCAGGAGTTAAGGCCCTGCTTACCGATAACAGCAGCGCTAGCAAGCAGGGAGTTACCTCTGCTGTCACCGCTGCTCCAGTATGAGAGGTGCATAGAGGAGCAGTGGTGAGAGCAGAGTTAACTCCCTGCTTGCCAGCGCTGCTGTTATCGGTAAGCAGAGCCTTAACTACTGCGGCTCCTGTATGAGCCGCTCATTTAGGAGCCGCTGTCTTGTCGCCGCAGCCATAATTGCCATACTAACCGCTTATTAGGTTAATATGGCAACGGTGTCAGCGATAACGTCATCGCTTAGCCGCCGCTGATTCTGCTCATTCAGTGATCACAGAGCAGGGGGTGGAAGCGTTCTTCCTCCTCCTACTTTGTGATGTAGCAGAGCTAAACATTTGGAGAAGAGAGAAGGAAGAAGGCCAGGATCCTGGAGGGCTGCAAAGGGGAGTAATAAAGATGGAGTCCCTAAGGGTGTCAAGTGTCTTTATTTCTAATAAATACTTTCTCTGTGTGGTGTTTTTCTTAGCTCTTTATTGGAGGAGATTCTTAATGGCCGGGTCAAACTTGTCCTGACATTAAGACTCTCGAGCTTAATGCCAGCTTGTATAACAAAGCTGGTATTAACCCCTTTATTATCCAGCGTGCCACCGCCAACAGGTCACTGGAAGAGCCTGGTAACGCGCCTGGAAATGGCGCTTATTAATGCGTTATTTTCAGGGGCAGCTGTGGGCTGTTGTTCTTTAGCGTGGGGGGACCCTATAGCAATTGGCCCTCACCCTGCTGGGAATACCAGCCCTCAGCTGCCTAGTTTTACCTTGGCTGGCATTGAAAAATAGGCGAAACCTACGCAAGCCAAGGGAAAATTAGGCAGCACACAGCTGTCTGGTTTCATCGGGCTAGACTTAAAATTGCTGCAAAGCCCCATGCATTTTTTTTTTTATATTTATTAATTTCACACCCTATAACGCCAGCATGGTTGCCCTACACTAATGTGTACGGTAACCAAGCAGAATGATTGTAAGATTGAGAAAAAGCACTCCGACTACAACAGCCAATCACAGAAGCTCTCAAACACTGTGAGCTTCTCCGATTGGCTGTTTGCCTGACAGTGAAGTGAATATGTAATTAGCTTAATGGGCGGCCCCGGAAGTAGCCGCGGGAGACAGGTGAACCCAATCTAGCTATTCTATCCTATCTTTCTTATCTCTGTGAGTAACACCATGTTAAAAATCGCTTTCCCTACTCTGTCCCTGAGCTGTCTGTGTGTGCGGTCCGTGATTTTTGTTGACTCATAGACTTGCATTGGCGAGTCTCGTCCGACATTTGCATGAAATCATGGCATGCTGCGACTGACTCTTTATCCGAGTCTCGGACGAGAAAAAAAAACGTCAGACACTCGGAAATGTGCTCTCGGACATTGACTAACATTGGTCCGACTGCAATGCAAATTTTTGCTCGTATTGCAGTCGTCCGAGTTTCAGGCAGTGTGTCTGAGCCCTTAACAGTTTTAGTGGAGTTGAGAGAGACTTGTGTGAAAATGCCAAAAGTTGCAACATTTTTATGCGACTCCAAGTTGTACAAAGGTTTTGTGACTTTTCAAAGCGACAAAATTGTAACTAACTTGCTCTTTTGAATTGGGGCCGAAGCTTTGCTTTTATTTCTAAATCAGGATTAGAAAAACATGACTGCGGTCTTCCAAAACAGCGCCACACCTGTCCACAGGTGGTGTGCAATATTGCAACTCTGTACTATTCGTCCAACAAAATGCAGAAAAGCTACAATACTGAGAACTGTTTTTGAACAAACTCAGTCATTTTTTTCTGATCCTGGGTGACCTCTTTCAGTCCAAGATGCATGACATCTATTCCAACGATTTTAATAGCCTCCAATAGTTAAATGTCCCGTCATTTCTCTATAATCACATTCCTATAGTTTTTCCGACCCTCTTCAGAAGCTGATGATATATTTGCAACAAATGCTATAAAGGCCAGAAGTCATTATGTGAGGGGCAATATATCACGGGTTGTCATACAGGACAGAAAACACGACAACAGAACCAGTAAGGACAAGTATTGTTTAGGCCGGGAGGCTCATGTTCTCCCGCAGCACAATGACTGCACAGCGGACACAAAGCCTCAGCGTCTTTGATGTGGTGTCTAAGAATGTTTCCACTCTTAAGATCATGTCTAAAGTTGGGGAGCGAACTATGACGCAGACGATGACGTCTTTGTTACGGGGCGCTCACTCGTCTCGTTCCTTGAAGACTTTGCTTCTAGTAAAGTCACAAAAAAAAAAAAAGACCTCTCAGCCCAATATGGATGAGTTAGCCTAGCAGGGCCCTGTCCGGGATCAATCAACACCCATAAATCGGCTGCAGGAGTTTCTCACAGGATGAGGCCCATTTCATGACTTCCATGCTGACACCTGCATCCTTCACTATAGGAGGGGCGTTCAGGCGTGTTTACAGCACTGGTAAACAGACGAGCCCCATAAGTACAGAAATCTCACATGGAAAACTGAATCCATCTAATAAATCCTTACGATTTACCAAAAATTGCTGATGCCTAGAGAAAAGGCCCTATAGAGACAATAGGTAGGCAGAACTGAGATATTGTAGGGGGATCAGCTGTGTCTCTGCACAAGTGATTTTTATTAAAAAAAATAAATAAAAAGACTTTAAAGCTCATTCGGTTACCCTAATATTAGATCACAGTGCCAGATTATTAGTTTTTCTGGATTATCAGACATCCCTTCGAAAATCTTTCAAAGAACAGAGACACCTCAGGAAGAAAAGACAAAGCAAACACTGAGTACGGTCTACTGGCGTCCACGTTTAACAGGACTCACAATAGTTGCCAAAACCGGGGCAACCTCTAAAAAAAGGCATTTTTAATGTTGGCTCCCTCATAACACCAGTTTTCTTTTTTTATACTACCATAAAATTCTGCATTGTTGGAAAGATAGTCTAGTATGAAAGGGAACGCAACACATTTTATGAAGGAATTCGTAGCGGAGTAGTTATAGAAAGAAAAAAAAAGAAAAAAGAAAAATGGACAAAACACAATGGACATCGGTCACTCCTTAAGGCCCCGTCACACCTGGCGATGTCAGCGGCGACTGGCGGGTGCACGCACGTTTTTGGCACCCGCCAGCGTCGCTGTCCCCCATTTATATGGGGCGACATCTCCAGCCCCGGCCGGCGAGCTGACAGGCGGCATCGCCGCCGGGGTGTCTGAAAACCCCAGCGGCGATGCAGGACAATGGGAGCCTATGGCCTCCATCGCCTGACAGGTAGCTGGCAGCTGGTTACATGGGGCAATGTGTACACATCGCCCCAGATCCCGGCGGCGCCAACATCGCCCCTTTACATGAGGTGACGTAGGGGCGATGTCACCGCCGTTAGGCCGTGCCCCTTCGTCGCCTATGTAATTGGCGGCGATGTCGCCCCGTGTGACGGGGCCTTTAGGACAGGTGCAACAGTTTGTTTTTTTTTCCTAAGGAATTTTTAGGGGCAAAACCCAAGTGGTTCTGATCTCTCCAAATCTTCCTCAAAAACATAAAAAGTTGGAGGTTCTTCAGTTTCTGTGAAGGCAGTGCCAAACGCCTGAGTGAACAAAGGGTAAATACATCAGTGATATTCTCCTTCAAGAAAATAGTTTTGAGTCTCAAAAGAGTTTGCTCAGTTTTTTTTCTCATAAGAAAAAACAAACATATTGGTCAGCGAAACGTCCGATGCCTACACATGGGTGGCATCCGAGTGCCATCCAACCTTTTTTCACAGACCCATAGACTTACATTGTAGAGATGAATCCAACAATATTGCACATGTCTCTGTGATTTTGCACTGACCACTCAATCTGTATAAATTAGCATAGATTCTTGTAAGTACAAGTCCCATAGTGGAAAACACGGAGAACACTTGGACATGAAAAACGGACGTGTGAACAAGCTCTTAGTTGGGAAATGTTGTTCCTCTGTCCCAGGGCTGTGCAGTAGGTAAGCCAAACCTCTGACGTCAGCTCCTCAATTTCCCTGGATCTGACTCCTTCTCGGACTCCGCAGTCCTGGTGGGCAGTCGGTAAGCCAAACCTCGGACTCCAACATTTCCCTGATTTCGGCTCCAACTCCACCAAGATGGACACCAAAAAGATGCCACAGCCCTGCTTTCTCCAGGGTTTTAGCCCACTGTAATATTTTCTGAGTGAGAAAATTGGCTTCTTCTATAGAATTCCAGCATTTAGTCTAAATTCTCATTCTTGTCCTCTGCACCAAACAATCCTCACACTCATCAGTCCAGGAGATGGCTCCGTTTCTATAGATTCTCTATGATTTGTTTCTGCTACCTGGACTCTGTTCTGCACCTTCTCCTGCCATTACCAGTCCAGTTTTGCAGCAACCGATTCTTTTTAAGGCTGCATTCACACATTGCGCATTTTGCCGCGCTTTTTTACGCGCGCTTTTCAAAATACGCAATGTGCCTTTTGTCTGACAGCAAAGTGAATGTGAAATTCCCTTTGCAGTGCAGACATTGCGCAAAAATACGCAGTGTGTTTTCAGGGAGAAAACGCAGCTCGTAAAGAATTGATATGTCAATTGTTTACGCAGCTGCTCCTGCGTATTCTCCCTGGCATGTCACAGAGGGGAGGAAGAATCCTGCTTCCTCCTCCCCCTGTGACAGCTGTAGCCGCCCATTAGATTTCACAGTGTATTAATATACACTGTGAAATCTAAATTACACAAAAGCAAGTGAATGAAAAATAAAAAAGAATGAATACTTCACCTCTCCGATGCCTTTTCCGTGTCGGTCTCCGGTTCCAAGTGAGATGTCTTCTGACAGGACCTGTGGTGACATCAGAGGGGCGTTCCCGGGCACTCGCGGTCATGTGATACATATCACATGACCGCGAGCAGCCAATCAGCGCCGGGAACGCCCCTCTGACGTCACCACAGGTCCTGTCAGAAACATCTCACTTGGAACCGGAGACCGGACAGCAGGAAAAGGCGTCGGAGAGGTGAAGTATTCATTCTTTTTTATTTTTCATTCACTTGCTTTTGTTTAATTAAGATTTCACAGTGTATATTAATACACTGTGAAATCTAATGGGGCTGTCACAGCTGTCACAGAGGGGAGGAGGAAGCAGGATTCTTCCTCCCCTCTGTGACATCACTGCGCTTTCTGGAGTAAAGAAAGCGCAGTGTGTGAAAGCCCCTGCGTATTTTGTTGCGCTTTTCTGCGCGGCCGAAAAACGCGGCAAAAAGCGCGCGCAAAAAGCGCAGCAAAATACGCAAATGTGTGAACGCAGCCTTAAGCTCTTCAAACGTTTTGCAATGTCACCTCTTTCTTCTCATGTCACATCAAGTGTTGTCTTGTTCTTATTTTCTTATTTTACATCGCTTTGTGGGTGACCGGTCAACTTGTTTCACATTTTTGTTTCCTTTAGATGTTCTACAGTCTCACTGCACAAAGGAGAGAAAAAAAATGCACACAACACAGAGACAGATGTCCTTCTGCCCCAGTCTTATACTCACCCTCCGGCGTTTCACATTTTTTGAGCACCGCTCCGTTCCCGCAGTGCCATCTCATGTCCGTAGCCTCTCACTGAACAAGGTCATTGTATTTTGTGGATTATAAAATGCACCCCAGATTTAGAGGAAGAAAATAGGGAAAAAAATAAATTCTTACATGCTAAAAAAGGGGGTCTGTTTTATAATCCTGGAGTACATTTGTATATATCTTACCAGCGGGGTCACTAGAGGCAGGGTTGCTGATGATTAAGTCAGCATCATATGTGGAGCAATGTGGTGGTCCCTAGGATGGGAGGAGGGGGTGTTGCAGTGATGAGATGAGGGCGCCATTGATGTCCTATCAGTGTACCTGATAGGCATAAGGAAAACTGATGTGGATCCAATGCACGCACAAATTGAGATTTCAGACAGCTGAGATCTCCATCTCAATCTGCACGTTTCCCGACACAGCAAATTTTACTGAAGTCCACTGCGTCAGAAACGGCATATGTGCAGACTGAGATCTCCATTCTCCAAGATCTCAATACGCATGTGCGCTGCATCCACGCCATTTTCCTTATGCCCATCAAGTATACTGATCAAACATCAATGGCATCTGCACCTCTGCACAGTACATCCCCATCTCCAAACCCTTGGATCTGCCACATTGCCCTACACATGCCGCTGACTTATCAGTGGCAATCCTGACTCCAGTGACTCTGCTCCACCTAGCAGAATATATCTGGATTTCCAATCGGGGGGGAAAAGGGGCGACGCGCATTTTATAAACTGAAATATACTGTATGTCTTAAGCTCTTAGTAGAAGTCTAAGAGAGCCAGAGTGAGGCTCTCAGAGATGTATTTAGTTGTAACCGCTGGCACTTTCCATGAAATATTGGAGCTGCTGGCAATTCACAAACTGCAGAGAACTACAATGGATGAAGGTGTCAAGGGGTAAGTATAATACATGAGACAGGAGGTGGTGCTTTGAGAAGTCGCAATGGATGAATCAGCAGAAAACAATTGAAATTAATAAACTTTGCCCCTGAAGCAGAAATCAAACAAAAAAATAAGCAAGCACATATAAAATAGACTGCAAAAGGGTGTAAATACATGAAGAAGTTGGTGCAAAAAGGCACAAAACTAGACATTTCTATTTTTGCAATTCGGATGCGGTAGCTGAAAATGTTTGTTCTAAAATAAATTATCTTTCCACTGATATATAAATTCATAGTATTAAAAATATGAATAAAAGTAAACAAAAACTGGTGTAAAAAGATGCAGAATTTTGGCCACCAATGCCCCTTCAGGAGAGGACTATGGAGGGCCTCTTGGGTGGAGCTAGTCCTTGTGGCCCCCGGTCCCACACACCCATGAATATCTGGTTTTGCATAGTGTGTGTGTGTCGTCAACAGGGACAGGAGAATAAGCCGCTACCAGATGATTCTGGCATCTACTTATATTCCTGAGAACAAAAGGATTGGACATGGCGAAATCCAACATAACTTCTGGCTTCCCTTGACATTTACCGTCGGGGTGCTCAGGACATTGTCACACAGAAAATCATCATGTTTCAGGGACACCCGTCCAGCTTTAGATTACTGTAGATTATTCAAAACACAGGAATTAATAGATCCAAAATATATGTGATTCTTCTTTCACCCCTAAGTATAGTGTACGTATGGACAATCAGGGAGGGAAGCGTTTCCCCGATCTGTCCGTCATCACCTCCAGAGAGGCGATATAGTCACAGTATATATTCAGAGCATTTAATGATGTCGGGTGAGACTTTCCCCTGAGGCCGGAGCTATGCTGTAATGGTGAAGGTGCTTCAGTGGGTGAGGAGTCAAACACCACCACAAAGATCTCCAAGTCCTGAGCCAGGTTAGACTATGTGCGCATGTTGAGGATTTGGTGCACAAATTTTCCGCACCAAATCTGCATCTCCTGGTGAAAAAAAATAATATCTTTTTGGTGTGTTTTGAAAAATGAGATCAATAGATGGAAGGGGTAAAAAATGGAGGAAAAAAAAGCACCAAAAATTGACATGCTGCAGAGTATTTTCTGCACCAAATCTGCAGGGAAAAAAGCAACATGTGAACAACACTGAAAAATTCTCGACTTTGGTGGCATCAGGAACTGTGACAACACTGCACCAAAAAACACATCAAAAACGCACAGTGTGCACTTGGCCTTAATGATGTGATTTTTTTTTTCATAAGAGAGATCTTTTGAAGCAAAGTTGTCCATTTCACATCATTTCAGGGAATTTTACATTTTTTTCCACAAAGTTAAAGGGAACCTGTCACCTAGTTTAGCCCCCCTAACCTATCACTACCTATCCCTGCAGCTTCCTACTACATTACTAACCATCCCTGTCTGATCTAAATGTGCATTAAAAATGCAAACAAGCGATGTATACACTTATGAGATCCTAGGCATGTGGTCATTCCTAGATGGCTGGTCGACAGGTGGGCAGGCTCTCCAGGTCCACTCTCCCCGTGTCTCGCTGCTGCAATCAACGCCCCGGTGTGTGTTAATTCATTCAGAAGCGCGATCCTGATTTACTATTCCTGCCTCCTTCTTCCTGGTATGACGCGCACCCGGCCCAGCGTCAATTCCAATCCTGCGCAGCGCGGTGGGTGTACAGGTCGGTTATGAAATGCACACTGCACAAGCTCCGGAGCCGGCCTGTATGCATGGTCTGATCATACCACAGCTCCTGGGTCGGGGAGGACAAAGAAAGTATACAGACATTATAGCACAGGATCACAGCGGATTCTGATGGTGAGGTAAAACATTTCACTGTCTGTAAAAAAATGTTTACAACGAAGAAAGAAATACCATATGTTGTGGACTATAAAAACGCATCGAATTATAAGACACCCCAAATTTAGAGGAAGAAAAAAAAATGTAATGGTAAAAATGGAGGTCCATCTTCAAATCCTAAAGTCTGTCTAATGCCAGAGACACACTGAGTGAGACACATGCGAGACACTCACCCCCCTCCCCCACGCCGGCTCTCTGGACAGGATCGTGTCAGCTGCATAGAAACACACAGCTGACACGCTCCTATCCAGAGAGACGTGGAGACCCATATAGGTTGGGGAATATGTACTGCTGTCTTATGAATACAAGGGGAGGAAAGGAGGGAAAAGACAATTATTGGGGACAACTATCAGGACAAACATCTAATGATCATTAATGATCTGACAGAGTAAACATAGTGAAGTCCAGGAGTAAGGCTGCTTTCACATCACGGATTTTGCATTTCCGATGCTGTCCGATCAAAATCGGACAGCATCGGATCCGAATTTGGACCCCATGCATCCCTATGGGCATCGGACCGAATCGGATGTGCACTAAATGCCATCCGATTTGGTCCGATCCGATTCTGTCCGATTTTATTATCGGTGCAAAAATCGGAGCTTGCTCCGATTTTTGCACCGAAAATAAAATCTGACAGATTCGGATCGGACCAAATCGGATGGCATTTAGTGCACATCCGATTAGGTCCGATCCCTATAACATGGGGCCCTATGGACCTCGGACCCCGTTTTACTGTACTGAGCATGCTCAGTACAGTAAAACTGCTCCTAACTAGGAGCACAAGGGTTAAAAAAAAAAAAAAAGGTTATTCTCACCTCTCCACGAGCCCCCGCCGTCTTCCGCCATCTTCTTGGAGGCTCCCGGTGGCTCCCGCAGGCTGCCGGTGTCAGCAGAGGGCTTCCTCTGCTGTTCAGGACCTGCGGTGATGTCACAGTCATGTGACCGCGGGTTACCATGGTGAACCCGCGGTCACGTGACTGTGACATCACCGCAGGTCCTGAACAGCAGAGGAACCCGCGGTCACATGACTGTGACATCACCGCAGGTCCTGAACAGCAGAGGAAGCCCTCTGCTGACACCGGCAGCCTGCGGGAGCCACCGGGAGCCTCCAAGAAGATGGCGGAAGACGGCGGGGGCTCGTGGAGAGGTGAGAATAACCTTTTTTTTTTTCTTTTTTTCACCCCGCAGGGAGCGATTTTATGCCGGAATCGGGTGCCTATTTGGCACCCGATTTATATCGGACAGCATCGGCTCCCTTCAAATCGTTATGTGAAAGTAGCCTAAGGCGGCAGGACATGCCAGGCACACAACACGTGTCCATCAGAAAAGTCACTAATGTAAACTATCGGTCCTGTGTCATTGGAAAATTCAACCAACTGTTCATATCATAATGAAAGAGGACGGCAGCGCGCGCCTGTACAGTGCTGTCAGGAGGGAGCGGACGATCAATACATCTGGAACCAGTGAAAAATCAAGAACGTTATTTGGATTTCATAGGCAGAAATTTAGGACATAAAATAAAAATCACAGCAAATCTGCAACATACAGGACCGACTGTGATTTGGAAAAATCTGATTGACTATTATTGCACCAAAAGACCATGTGCACACGTGGAGTATTTGGTGATTTTTGTACCTCAGAATTTTTTGCCAAAGTCAGGAGTGGTGACGTGTTTCTATCAGGCCATGTTCACTTGTTGCCTTTTTGCTGATGCAAAACCTGCTCTCTTGGCAGTATATAGGTATTGATGCTTTTTTCCCTGCGTTTTTGGCAAATCATTTATCTATATTACATTAAGATATAAAGCTGAGAGTATGTATGTGTGTGGCATAGTGCCGCCCACTCAGCTATGCCTCCTCCACATAGCCCCGCCCTGGGACTAGGTAGATCTATGAAGGGGCGGCACTATGATATACATTACTATATATATGCAATATTACCATATATGGGCAAAGCAATATTACCATATACCATACCACACCACTTGCTTTTTACTGTGTGTTTTTTTACAACAGAGTATTTTTACATGTTTGTTTGACTGTTTTTTGTGATTCAGTCTTTTGGTGGTGTGAACACTGTCCTACAGACGTGTTCACTGTGTGCATGGTTCATTAGTTTTTGTCTAAATTATTCCTTGTTTCTGCGAGTCTCCCAACCTTCCCCTTGAGCCGTGCACATAAAAAGCCGTCATCTGCATTCAGTCCAAGTCAGAGATTGGACCTGTCTGGATCCTGCTCATTTAGGTACCAATACACATGGTCAGGTTTTAAATACATCAGATAGGGACTGCTCTGATGCGGGTTACCTTGAAGTGGTAGAGCGGCTTAGTATACATTTTTTGCAAAAAACTTATCAACTAAATACCCTGTATTTTACTACTTTTTCAAGCAGCGCTTGCTTTTTAGGCCCCTTTCACATCAGCGTTATTAGAAAAATGCGCAGATGCGGTGAAAAAAACCATCTGCCGCTATTACTGCTTAACCGGCTGCACTTTGGCAAGGCTATTGCGGCAAACGCCATACAAGGTATAGGCGGACTTGCGGCAGGTCGGCAAGTGCGGTTTTGGCACTTGCGGCAGGTGCGGCCCGAAAAAAACCGCTGGCTGACAGCTTTTTTTTTCGCGGCCGCATGCCGCAAGTGCCAAAACCGCACTTGCCGCAAGTCCGCTTATACCTTGTATGGCGTTTACCGCAACGGCCGCAAGTGCACCGGTATGCGGTAATCGCGGCAGATGCGGTTTTTCACCCATCTGCGCGATTTGAAAAAAACGCTGATGTGAAAGGGCCCTTACTGTCACACTTGCGGTTCACCTGCAACAAGCCCCATGCAATGTCTATGGGGCTTGCGGCAGTGCGGCAAGTGCTATTTCGGCAATTGCGACAGATGCGGCTGCGAAAAAAAACGCGGACAGCCGTGGTCTTTTTTGCGGTCACATCTGCTGCAAGTGACGAAACCGCACTTGCCACACACTTACTGCAAGCCCCATAGACATTGCATGGGGCTTGCCGCAAGTGCGGCTGTTATGTGGTAAATGTGGCAGATGCTGTTTTTTCACCGCAACTGCTGCATTTTTCTAATACCGCTGATGTGAAAGGGGCCTTACTGTGTTCTTTTACAACAGAGTATTTTTACACGTTGTGTTTCACTGACGTTTTTTTCGTATTCAAGTATTACGCGAGATGAACGCATTACGACAATATGGGCATTGCTGCAGCGTCACACAGACCAGCTCCACCAGCGATATTTTTTCAGTCGACCACAAAACAGCAAAAACGCAGTTGTTCTCTTTCACTGCTAACAGTGTTTCTATAGTGTAAAATCTGCATCGCAAAAACCCGAAAAAAACTGACATTCTGCTTCTTTTAAAAAACGATGTGTATACAATAAAATGGCACCGTAGATCGCAGTACAGGCGTGAGCCTGACTCTGGCGCCATTTTAATGACATTACAACAGCAATATGCATATGCTGCCAACAGTGGCAATTGCATCACGGTGCACAATTTAAAGAAAAATGGGCAAGCAAGGAGGAGGAAGACATACAGAGGACCAGACCCACATATTCCCGCCCCGCTGCACCCAGCTGAATCCACTCAATCTCTCCAGTAAAGGCAGAATTGGATTCGGCACACTAGCACTGCATGGCACAGCCTTCACCTCATATAGGAAAATCCTGCTGATCGCTTCCCTGTAATACATTGGTAGATAACACAATGGCAAATATTCACATAAAAAAAACACTGCAATAAAGTGACAGATGCAATTTCAACAGAAATGGTAACTGACAAAAACATCATTATAGCTGCAGATATCAAGAACAATCCCTGATTCCCTTCCAAAAAATATGGAGACCATATATGAAATGATAAAAAACTAGCACAAGTTAATAATAAAAAAAGAAGTCTGAACTAGGGCCAATACAGCCTGGAAGGTAAAAGTAACCAGACACAATGAAGATGCATTAATGTGCCAAGAGCTAAAGCTGGATATACAAAGCGCAGAGTGCAAATATATAAATAGGGAGAATGCAAGAACAATACAGGAATTAATTACACAAGTAGCCATCACAGAAAGAGTCAGGAATCTTATATAATAAAAGTATACAAAAGTCACATGTCCACGTAAATTGGGGTATGGAGGGGCGGGTAAAGGGTGCAATGCAAAGAAATGAAAAAGTTATATGGACAAATAGACAAAGGTACATCGACAAGAAGGTTACCATCGACAAGAAGGTTACCATCGACAAGAAGGTTACCATCGACAAGAAGGTTACCATGGGTGGTGAAAACCGAAGAAAGGTCTCCAGGAGATTTACTATTGTGCTGTCTACATGTATTAAAGGGAATCTGTCACCAAGTTTTTGCCATCTACAATCTTAAGGGGAGAGTATTCCACGGCTCACTATGGGTGTTCAATGCAGTTCGATAACGTTATCAACAAGATTATTAAGTCCTCACACACTGCAACGCTCAAGTGACGCAACGACATTGAACGTGCGACTCCAGCGATGCAACCAGCGATATGTCGCTGATCGCAGGTTTCACTGCCAGATGTAAAACCTGTCGCTCATCGCTCAGTAGACCTTGTGCATCGCAGCGTGTGACACTAAACTCAGTGACGTATTTTCTATTTTGATATCGTACAAGCGACTTAATAAAATCGCTCGCAAGATGGCGACATCACCGCATCGCTGGGTCATATTGACGCGTGTGACATCTTACCTGCGATAATTCCACATCGCCCAGGCGATTAATAATTTGTGACGCATGAGCGATATCGCGGGCGACATTGACACGTGTGACAGGCCCTTTAATTTAGCATAATGTAGGGGCAGAGACCCTGATTCCAGCGATGCATCACTTGGCTGTTCAGTGCAGTTCTGATAAAATCACTGTTTATTCAAGCAAGATATTATCATAAAGGTACCTTCACACACTGCAACATCGCTAGCGATGTTGCTGCAACGTCACAGGTTTTGTGACGTCACAGCGACCTCTCCAGCGATGTCACAGCGTGTGACATCTAGCAGCGATCAGGCCCCTGCTGGGAGGTCGCTGGTGACTGCACGTCGCTCAGGACCATTTTTGGTCCTTGGTCTCCTGCTGGTCAGCACACATCTGCGCGTGACCGCAGGAAACCAACGATCCAGCGACCTCACTCTGGTGACTATGATAAACACCGGGTAACTAAGCAGCACGTGTTGCCTAGATACCCGGTGTTTATCATGGTTACCAGCATCCTCCTGCTTACAGGCTGCACTAAGCGGGAGGATGCTGGTATCCATGATAAACACTGGGTATCTACGCAGCACGTGCTGCTTAGTTACCCGGTGTTTATCATAGTTACCAGCGATCTCACGGCTGCTGAGTCGCTGGAAAGTCGTTGGTGAGTCTGCCTGTTTGACAGCTCACCAGCGACTCCAGAGAGACTTTCCAGCAATCCCGGCCAGGTCGGATCGCTGGAAGGTGTGTGTGTGTGTGTGTGTGAAGTACCCCTTAGAGGTTTAGCAGATAAATAAGGATGGCAGCACTCACTGGAGACAAATCCTCAGCTTTTAATTCATAGTGAACACTTCAATACAAGGGTAAGGGTTGTCTGACCGGAGGGAAGGGAGAGGGCGGTAGCGTGCCGTAGAGGACGACGATCGTTTCATGCTGTTGCACTCCTACAGGTCCAGTTGAACATAGTTGTTCACTATGAATTAAACGCTATTTGCCTTCAGTGAGTGCTGCCATCCTTATTTATCTACAATCGTGAAGGGCCCTGGCTCTGGATGGTGCACCCGAGAGACGGCTGCTGCTTTTAGCTTCACAGAATATTTACAGCACGGATCAGGGCCTGTACAACGTGTCCATTTTTATAATATTACTTGTATCATTAGAGGCCTACTTGCCCTGCTGCATATTCATGAGCTCTGTATAACCCGCCCCCACCACGTATTACAGTGTACACAGAAAGATGCCAATCAGTGGTGTGGGAGGGGTTATACACAGAAAGCTGCCACTCAGTGGTGTGGGTGGGGTTATACAGAGAAAGCTGCCAATCAGTGTTGTGGGCGGGGTTATACACAGAAAGCTGCCAATCAGTGGTCTGGGCGGGGTTATACACAGAAAGCTGCTGGCCAGTGGGGTGGGCGGGGTTATACACAGAAAGCTGCCAATCAGTGGTGTGGGCGGGGTTATTCACAGAAAGCTGCCAATCAGTGGTGTAGGAAGGTTATGAAGCTCCACATTCAAGTAACTGCTTCATCTGCAGCAGAGAAAACAGTGATTTCAGCAAAATGGCAGCGAGCAAATCAGTAAGTATTAGGGTGGAAACACACCCTCCTACTCTCTCGGACGAGACTCGGATCAGTGACCCTGAACGGCCTCCCCCTCTCTGGACGGGAGTGTCAGCTGCTTGTGTTTTTTGTGAAGCATCACATCATCGAATATACTAATGGGCAGTACGGGGCACACTGGTGCCTGTGGTGCTGGATAGTGATGGGCAGTACGGGGCACACTGGTGCCTGTGGTGCTGGATAGTGATGGGCAGTACGGGGCACACTGGTACCTGTGGTGCCGGATAGTGATGGGCAGTACGGGGCACACTGGTACCTGTGGTGCAGGATAGTGATGGTCAGTACGGGGCACACTGGTACCTGTGGTGCGGGATATACAGATGGGCAGTACAGGGCACGCAGGTACCTGTGGTGCCGAATATACAGATGAGCAGTACGGGGCACACTGGTACCAGATATACAGATGGGCAGAACGGGGCACGCAGGTACCTGTGGTGCCGGATATACAGATGAGCAGTACGGGGTACACTTGGTACCTGTGGTGCCAGGTATACAGATGGGCAGTACTGGGCACACTGGTACCTGCTGTGGTGGATATACAGATGGGCATTACTGGGCACACTGGTACCTGTGGTGCCGGATATACAGATGGGCAGTACTGGTACCTGTGGTGCTGGTTATACAGATGGGCAGGACTGGGCACGCTGGTACCTGTGGTGCCGGATATACAGATGGGCAGTACTGGGCACGCTGGCTGTGGGGTCCCTGGGCTCGATACATACAGGCTGTGGGGTCCCTGGGTTCGATACATACAGGCTGTGGGGCTCCTGGTACCTGTGGGGTCCCTGGGCTCGATACATACAGGCTGTGGGGCTCCTGGTACCTGTGGGGTCCCTGGGCTCGATACATACAAGCTGTGGGGTCCCTGGGCTCGATACATACAGGCTGTGGGGCTCCTGGTACCTGTGGGGCCCCTGGCTCGATACATACAGGCTGTGGGGCTCCTGGTACCTGTGGGGTCCCTGGGCTCGATACATACAGGCTGTGGGGTCCCTGGGCTCGATACATACAGGCTGTGGGGCTCCTGGTACCTGTGGGGCCCCTGGCTCGATACATACAGGCTGTGGGGTCCCTGGGTTCGATACATACAGGCTGTGGGGCCCCTGGGTTCGATACATACAGGCTGTGGGGCCCCTGGGTTCGATACATACAGGCTGTGGGGCCCCTGGGTTCGATACATACAGGCTGTGGGGCTCCTGGTACCTGTGGGGCCCCTGGGTTCGATACATACAGGCTGTGGGCCCCTGGGTTCGATACATACAGGCTGTGGGCCCCCGGTACTTACAGGCTGTTGGTCCGGTTGGGCAGCGCTCCCAGGGCAGGCTCCTCCCGCTGTCCGGACAGTTGCACACCACCTTCCCGCCGTCCCCTCCGGCTCCTCCGGCCGCTCTTCCTCCAGCTCCCCGGGGCCTCCCGTCCTGCTTACACCCGGGGGCAGAGCCCACTGTGCGGCCACCACGGAGAGCAGGAGCAGCGCCAGGCCCGGGGCCTCCATCCGGCTATGGCCCACAGCGGCCCCTGTGTGCGGGCAGCCCTCGGCTCCGGTGTGTGTGCGGGTCCGGCGCTCAGGGAGGTCCGCTCACATTATGGCCCCGGGCGGCAGAGGAGGAGGCCCCATACACAGCTGCTCCACACCGTCCTCCCCCACTCTCCGGGATGGTCTCCTCCTCCCCCTGTCTCCTCCTCTACAGGCGCAGACAAGTCCGCGGGAAGAGGGGGGGATCCGAGGAGTCAGACACAACACAGAGGGGGAGAGGAGGGTATGAGTATATAGATCTGTACTGTATATATATATATATATATAGTGTGCTATATACAATGCCAGACAGGGGAGAGGAGAGTACGAGTATATATATCTGTACTGTATACATATAGTGTCCTATATACAGTGCCAGACAGAGGAGAGGAGAGTACAAGTGTATATATATCTGTACTGTATATATATAGTGTCCTATATATATAGTGCCAGACAGTAGAGGGAGAGGAGAGCACGAGTATATATATCTGTACTGTATACATATAGTGTGCTATTTACAATGCCAGACTGAGGAGAGTACAAGTATATATATATCAGATCTATATACTCATACCCTCCTCTCCCCATCTGTGTTGTTATATATTATATCTGTATTGTATATATATATAGTGTGCTATATACAATGCCAGACTGAGGAGAGGAGAGTACAAGTATATATATCTGTACTGTATACATAGTGTCATATATACAGTGCCAGACAGAGGAGAGGGAGAGGAGAGTAAGAGTATATATATCTGTCTGTACTGTATACAGTGTCCTATATACAGTGCCAGACAGTAGATGGAGAGGAGAGTATGAGTATATATATCTGTACTGTATACATATAGTGTCCTAAATATAGTGCCAGACAGTAGAGGGAGAGGAGAGCACGAGTATATATATCTGTACTGTATACATAGTGTCCTATATATAGTGCCCTATATATAGTGCCAGACAGAGGAGAGCACGAGTATATATATCTGTACTGTATACATATAGTGCCCTATATATAGTGCCAGACAGGGGAGAGGGAGAGGAGAGTATGAGTATATATATATATATATATATATATATATATATAATCTGTACTGTATACATATAGTATCCTATATATAGTGCCAGACAGAGGAGAGGGAGAGGAGAGTGCGAGTATATATCTGTACTGTATACATATAGTATGCTATATATAGTGCCAGACAGAGGAGAGGGAGAGGAGAGGAGAGGAGAGTATGAGTATATATATATCTGTACTGTATACATATAGTATCCTATATATAGTTGCAGACAGAGGAGAGGGAGGGGAGAGGAGAGTACGAGTATATATATCTGTACTGTATACAGTGTCTTATATACAGTGCCAGACAGAGGGAGGGAGAGGAGAGTGCGAGTATATATCTGTACTGTATACATATAGTATGCTATATATAGTGCCAGACAGAGGAGAGGGAGGGGAGAGGTGAGTACGAGTATATATATCTGTACTGTATACATAGTGTCCTATATACAGTGCCAGACAGAGGAGAGGAAGAGGAGAGTACGAGTATATATCTGTACTGCATACAGTGTCCTATATACAGTGCCAGACAGAGGAGAGGGAGAGGAGAGCACGAGTATATATCTGTACTGTATACATAGTGTCCTATATATAGTGACAGACAAAGGAGAGGGAGAGGAGAGGAGAGTATGAGTATATATATCTGTACTGTATACATATAGTGTCCTACATAGAGTACCAGACAGAGGAGGGGGGAGGGTACAAGTATATGCGGTATATATACATATAGTGTCCTATATACAGAGTACTGTGTGGTATATAATCTATAGTGTCCTATGTACAGTTCAGTGTGTGATATATACCATATGTTTATAGTGTCCTATATACCGTGCAGTGTGTGAGATATATAATCTATTATCTATAGTGTCCTATATACAGAGCAGTGCATTTGTTAATCACGGTTTGAACACTGCTGATTGACATTATCAATTGATTGGATATCTTTTTGTATCCCTTTCCTGTTTTATACAGTTCAACTATCTTTTCCTGTAGATCCGTTGAGAATTCTTTTGCTTTCCCGATGACTCACAATCCAGAAACATCAGTGGCTGGATGAAAGATGCAAGAGTCTGTCTGGATCACAGAAACTCACTCAGCTTTTATGCACTCAAGCTGATAACAAGCAAACAGGTCACAGGTGAGGATGTTACCTTCATTAGGCATTCATTCCCATTTGTGTCAATTTCTGTGTATATAACAAAAAAAAGAAAAGAAATGCGCCACATGGTGAAGCCCCATTAGAATTATCACGCCTGGGAGGGAATGCGCCCACCTGGGGGGGGGGGTTGTGCTGGATCTCCGCACAATAAGAGTATGGACAAAGTGAGGCAATTTTGCTGTTTGGACGCCGTCTGGAGAAGGAAGGAGGAGAAGCTTCCTGCACGGTCGAGTGATGAGGTCCCGTGATCAAAGGAGGCGTCGCTGTGTGATGTCACCACAGGTCCTATGGTATAGTATAGTGATAATGAGGCTTGATTGAGTATATTGCAAAGGGTAAATCCATCCTAAATGATACCAATTACTACGAAAAACTTGACTCTGACCCCTCAAAATCCATATTCTTTGATTTATAATAAACTGATTAAGAGAGCCCAGGATCAGAAAATTTTAAACAAGAGGGAGTTTCAATTTTTAAATATTTCCAGCTACAGACCCCCTATTTTTATTTTTTACCTAAAATTGATAAGGATATCTCTAATCCCCCCCGGTCACCCCATCATTTTGGGAGTGGGTTCTATTACGAGCAACCTTTCACACTATCTTGACCTCTTTTTTCAAAAATATGTCCGGGAACTTGATTCATATCTGAAAGACTCATCCCATCTTATAGGATTATTATTGAATCTTGCACCTCTACCGGGTTGTCTTTTATATAACAGCATTATACTCTAATATTTCCCATGAATTGGGTATCGCTGCAATAGACCACTTTCTAAACTTGGATATGACCATGGCCGAACCTCAAAAAGAACTTTTGAAGCTTGGAGTTTTGTTCATTCTTACGAATATCTTCACTTTTGAAACATTAGTGTTCAAACAAATCAGAGGCTGTGTGATGGGGACAAGGGTCGCCCCCAGTTATGCAAACTTTTTTATGGGGTTTTTGAGTCTGTCTCCATCGCACAGTCTCCTGTAGCACGCGGACATATACAATTTTCGAAACGGTACATAGATGATTTAATTCTTTTTTGGGCACTCATGATGAGGCTTTGAGGTTTGAGGAGGAATTGAACTCCAATTCTTGGGTTTAAACTTCACGGCCGCCATATCTGACTCCTCCATCCAGTTCTTAGACCTCACAATGCGGATTGATTCTGAGGGGAGGTTGTCTACCTCCACCTTTTTTAAAAAGGTGGATGTTAATAGCTACCTTGACTTCACGAGTGGCCATCTCCCTACATGGATTAGGAATATACCATACGGCCAGTATTGGCGTATTCGAAAGAACTGTACCTCTGATACAGATTTTGTCCAAGGAGCAAAGATTCTGAGTAGGAGGTTTAGGGAAAAGGGATATCCCCGGAAATTATTGTCTGACATGTTTCAAAAGAGCAGATTACTATCACAAGACTTGTGTATTAATAAACTAAAATCACCTACTCATCCATCTGACAATAAATTTGCGGTTGGAATTTGATCACTACTTTTAATCGGTCACACAAGAATATTCTCAATTTGATACGTAAATATTGGTTCATCCTAAAGGGGGATCCAGTGCTCTCTAAAGTTATTCCTGACAACCCCAGAGTCATTTTCCAGAGGGAATGAATCTTCGGTCCATGGTGGCCCCCAGTAACCCAAGGACTGAATTATCCAGTCCGGATTTGACCCTTACCAAGATACACAACCCAGGTTGTCATAAATGTTACTTGATTAACACCTTGGTGACGGCCCACTGTATATATACGTCGGCAAAACAGGGTCCTCATTCTGTTCGGACGTGAAAATAAGTCAGAAAAGGCCCTGTAGTGCCCCCCAGTGGCCGAAAATCTCCGGAGTTTCAGCTACCGGGGGTAGCTGAGACACCCTGCAGATTATGGATCGGGTCAGTTTTTACCGAGGAAGGCACTTCAGGAAGTGTTGGCATTTCTTTTGTTTTGGCATGTGGAAAAAGGTCTTCTGGTCAGATAAGACCACAGAAGAACATGCAAAACACTATTTTTGTGCAGAAAAATAACCCTACACATCATCATGAACACCCCATCCCCACCGTCAAACATGGTGGTGGCAGCATCATGCTGTGGGGAGGCTTTTCTTCAGCAGGGGCAGGGAAGCTGGTCAGAGTTGATGAAAAGATGGATATAAATACAGGGCAATCCTCGAGGAAAACCTGATAGAGTAGCAAAAGACTTGACTCTGGAGTGTAATGTCACCTTCCAGCGCGAAAACCACCCTAATCATACTGCCAGATCTACATTGGATGGTTACATCAAAGCATATTCATGTGTGAATGGCCCAGTTACAGTCCAGACCTATAAATCCCATTGAGAACTTTTGACAAGATGAGAAAATTGCTGATCACACTAGTCTCCATCCAATCTCACTGAGCTAGAGAAATTATGTAAAGAAGAATGGGCAAAAATTTCAGCATCCAAGTCAGGGGTCTCAAACACGCGGCTCGGTCCAGGCTGTTTTATATATAACCTAAAATGAACAAAAAGTGCACATTTGTTATGGCCACATCTGTAACAACCCATGATATAAAACTACCATAACCTCATGATGAATACCATTTACAAAAGTAAAATAAATGAGTTAAGTGTTCAAATAAAGTGATCAAAAGGTGTAGAGAAAAAATATGGGATCCCTAAAAATTTCAGTTTGTCTTTAAAAGAATACGACCCCCCCCCCCCAAATTAAATTATTTTGTATGTGTGGTCCATATACCCAGCCAAGTACGAGACCTCTGCCCTACATCCTACATGTGCAAAGCTGGTAGAGACATTACCCAACAGATTTGCAGCAGTATTGGCAGCAAGAGGTGATCCTACAGAGTATTGACTCAGGAGGGCTGTATACAAATACACATCACAATTTTCAGATTTATATTTTTTAAATATTTACAATATTTCCTTTATACTTAATAAATGCTTGCTAAATAGTGTGGGTAGATCACATAAAATCCCAATAAAGTACATTTAGATTTGTGGGTGTAATGAGAAACATGTGAAAAAGTTCACAGGGTATGAATACAATGTAAAAAGAAGTATGTATTGTATTGAAACTACAGCAAGCTGCTGAGCCATTGATAGATCCCTGGGATCAGGCTCTCTGCTCCTACATTATGCTGCTCTCCGATTACATAGCAAAAACCTGCTGACAGATTCCTTTTAAGGATACGTCTGTTGTAGATCAATCTGCGATCACATTTGCAAGACTTGCCCCAGGTTTAACCCTTTGTATCTTGATATTCTCCAAAGCAGGGTGCAAATCTGCAGCACAAGTCGATTTCAGATTTGCAATTTGGGTCATTTCTTGCTTCGGATTTGTTTCCACAATGAGCCAAGATATTTCTTCTTATGGAATCCTCTTAACTTGTGATGGAACAGGCACCAAACTTTCTGCATGTAAATATGGTGTGAATCAATATCAGGACTGTGGAGTCGGAGTCATGGGGTCAGAGTTGGAGTCGGTGCCCATTTTGGTGGCGTTGGAAACTGACTTGGATTCAGGGATATTAAAGAGTCTGATGTTTCTCACTGACTCCACAGTCCTGTGTATCATTCCCAAAGTGTGACATTAGGGTGATTATACAGACCTAGGGTACACGGTGACTTCACATGTGTGATGGTCATCCCTGTAATGAAACACGTTATTGTGACCACACACACGTAGCTGCCAACATCACATCCAACCCATGACAAAAAGAAAAATCCTCTGTGTGCCTGTATTGTATACAAGACAATAGATCACGGGGGCCCAGTATGTGCCCGTAGTGTTCTATAGGAGTCTTATGATGCCACCATAATAAAACCAAAGTAATACCTTCCAGACAAGTATAATTTTATGACTTTGTTTATTATACTGACTTTATAGCCACCATTCCCTGTTCAGAACTGCAGCGTCAGGAAAGTAACTTCTGATATTACATGACAATTGAATCCCAATATATGACAGCGCTCCACACAGCCGGTGCAGTTAAGATTGTTCTTTAGCACTTTGTATGGTGGAATGAAGAACAACCTTAATTGCACCGGCTGTGTGGAGCGTTGTCATGTATTGGGATTCAGTCGACATACTCCAGGATGACTCCGAATTGGAGGGACGTGTGCTGCCTTCGGGGTGAGTCCATATACCCTTATTCTGTGTGAGATGTTGCAAACCATCTTTTGATGTATATTACATAACAATATCTGTAAACCGTACACCATCGCTATTTAGCCAAAGGAGTTAATTATCAATTACAGACAGCCAACATTTTTTATGCACGCATTGAAAAATCTTAAGGGATTATTAAAGGGGTTTTCTGGGAGTTTTAGATTGATGGCCTGTCCTTAGGATAGGTCTGCAATATCTGATCGGTGGGGGTACAACATCCTGCAACCCCGCAGATCAGCTGTCACTGCTGCTGGCCGGATGTGCTAAGGACAACTCAGTCAACAGCATAGTGGCCGCGGCCGGGATCTGCATATCCATCCCCTAATCAATCTATGGCCCGATGTGCATTGTTGGCCAGTTTGCTGTTGACTGATCTGTGCTCAGTACGTTTGCCTGCCGCTAGCACTAAGAACAGCTGATTGAGCTGGGATAGGCCTTCAATATAAACGACCCAGGTGATCCGTGTCTACAGACATTGGCTGCATTCACTGTGACCTGTAAAATAATGAGAATTACAATACTCTGGGAAAAAGTCACACTTTTATGGACTGTTTGTGCACAGGAAAAGCTCATATGTGAAGCTTTATCTTCTGCTTGAAAAATGCATTCTACAGCAAGAAAACCTCAGCAGAAATGTGTGGTTATTGACCATTTTTTGGTATTTTTTTTTTTTTTTTTGTGTTTAATCAGTTTGATTTCAATGAGATTCAAACTGCAGCAAAAACGCTGCAAGAATTTACATGTTGTGTTTATACAAAATAGATCAAACCCCGCAAGGAAAACTAACAGCACTGTGTGAATGAAATGTCAGCTTATTTATTGTACAGATACTAAAAACAGCATCACAATGGGATATGCAAATTGTCACTTCACTGAGGAAGTAGATAAACTCTAGTAATAAAGGTAGCAATCCTAAGTCATAATTGACTCCTTAACAAGCCTTTTAATGACTTAGGATTTGTGCCAGATCAGAACCCCAAACTGCAGACGCTGTGTTTCAGGGTGATTGCCCCTCATCAGTGCACAGTGTGGGATTCTGATCTGGCTGTATGAGAGGCTAAGGCGAGGTCTGGGGGAACCGTTATTCTCCTTGTGGAGAGTATTCTGGAAATCCAGCTCCAAAAAATTAGGTTTAAAGCCAAATATTTAATGTTGCCCTGAAGTAGCTTTACTATCCATCTTTCCGGGTCCTATTGGGCTTAATAAGAGGGATATCCTTCGCTTCTGTGTTTTCTGGTCATCATAATGGGAGACCCAGACAATGGGGTTTAGGGCACTGCCCTCCGGAGGTCACACTAGGTACTACAAGTTTGTAGACACCGCCTCCTCCGCTTATAAACCCCTACCGCAGGGAACATCCTCAGTTTTAAACTTAGTGTGCTCGGAGGATCACGCTTTGCTTGCACTTCACTGCATTCTCACTACTTACGTGATGGCGTCTGAAGACAAGGTAATATGGTCCTGACGGGACCTGCGACAGCCTCCCCGCTCACCCTTTGTGGCACACGCAGGTGGAGGTACCGGAGGGCCTAGAGCCTGGACACTGTGTTCTCCCGGTACGCTGTCGCGCTCCTTTCCATCCCTCTCTGGGGGGCTCTGGAGAGTGGGAGACTGGAGCCTTGCACAGCTCCGCTCCGTCCGAGGCCTCCCTAAATGGTGCTTACAGACCGGACTGGAGCCAGCCCAGTCCGAGGCCTCCCTAAATGGTGCTTACACTCCGGACTGGGCTGAACCCCCGTCCGAGGCCTCCCTAAATGGTGCTTACAGACCGGACCGGCACTGAGGCACCTTGTGTGTCTCCTGTGTGCCTGGGGGTAGTGTCTGTCACTGTATGTGTCCTGACACTCAGACCGCGCGTTGCCCTCGGGTCCGCGGATCTGGAGGTGTACCCTGTGCTGGGGTCACCCTGGCTGACCGCCCTGTGTGTCACAGGGGCTGAGGCCGTAGACTGCTGTTTCTTTGGATGTGATTGCGGTCTGTGTGTGTGTACTGTGTTTTTACACCATTTCCCGCGCTGCGGGCTCCAGCACCTCCGTTACAGAGGCTGCTTGGAGGAGGAGAGGCAGCCCTTACGGTGACGTCACCGGGGGGCGTGTGCGTGTGCTTCCCGCGTGTTCCCGGCGCCGCCCACGACTTTACTGTCGGCGGCCATCTTCTCCCTCACTTCCCGGCTGGGAGCTACGGCAGCACGTGTCTGCACTTCAGAGGGAGACCGGAACTCGCGGAGGTCACACACGCACACCGCTTCCTCCCACCGCGTTACTGCGGTCGGTAAGCCACCGGGTCTCCCGGTTTGTTTGTCTATACGACTTGGCTTATACATTCCCTACTGTGGCTATGTCCTCAGTTAGGAAGCTTGCTGCTAAGGCGGCGGATAACACCATCACCTGTGCTATTTGCAAGGGAACTCTGGTGGAGGGGTCCTGCAATAACTGCGGACGCCCAGAAGCACGGACTGGCTCCGCTGAGGCAACAGCTCCGGTGCTGTACCCTGAGGTTCAGGTAATCCCAGGGCCATGGGAAACGCAGAATAGGATCAATGAATCCTTGCTGTCCCAGATGTCCTCCATGTCGCAGTCACTGGAGGCACTTCACAGGAGACTGGAAAACCCAGCTACTCCTTCCAGTTACCCCCGGGTGTCCCCCTCTTCTGCTGTGAGACCCCCTAAGCGGGCTCGTCGTGAGGATTCACCCGAGCTCCAGGCTCTCTCTGAGGAGGAGCATTCCTCTGATGGTGAGGAAGATGATGGGGGTTCAACCTTCGGGTCTGTGTCTGTGTCTGAACCTCCAGACGGGGTAGAGGATCTGGTGTCCTCCATCAATGAGACCTTGCGTCTCGTGACTCCCCCTGAAGAGGTTGTCGTGCACCCGAAGGAGGTCTATCAATGGCTGCGGCCAGAGGCTAGACCAAGTGGATCTTTCATGGACCACACTAATTTTGGAAGGGTGATTAGAGCACCCAGGTTACATCCTGGGCGGCGTTATGTCCGCAAACCCAAGGACACTCGATTCCCCTTCTCCCAGGAGGTGCTTCAGGAATGGTCGCAGTCTCCAAAGGTGGACGCTTCCATGACTAGAATTGCTGCACGCTCCCTGTTTTCTGCCTCTGATAGCTCCTCATTGAAGGATGCAACTGATAGACAGGTCGAGCAACTCGCCAAGTCTTCTTATGAGGCTGTGGGGTCATCATTTGCCCCTAACTTTGCCACGGTCTGGACCTTACAAGCGATTACTACCTGCTTGGATGGTATCACGGACCTGGCGAGATCCAGTCCAGAGGTCCTGGCGCTTACTGAGAGGGCAAGGGCCTATGCGGACTATGCCAGGACGGCATCTTTGGAAACTGCCACTCGCTCTGCTGTGGCTTCGGCCAATGCGATAGCGATCCGCAGGTTGTTGTGGCTGCGTCTTTGGGACTCAGATGCCACATCTAAGAAGATTTTGCAGAATCTTCCATTCGCTGGTGACAGGCTTTTTGGCACCGAGCTGGACAAGCTGATTAAGGATTCTGCTGAGTCTAAGATACCGCAGAACAAGCCTAAGCCACGGTATTCCATTAAAAGGAACCCTAAACAGTGGTCCTTTCGCTCCAGCTCACAGTCATCCGCGACGTCCGCTCGCGCGGACCGAGGGGGCAAGCCAGCTACTCAGTGGCCCTCCAAGAGTCGTCAGAAGAAGCCGGCGGGGGCAGCAGCTGCCACCCCCAAGCCCGCCTCGACATGACTCGCTCTCTCATCCTGCCTCCCCACAGGTGGGGGGCCGCCTGTCTCGATTCCAGGACAGGTGGCTACGTCACGTTCAAGATCAGTGGGTTCGAGACGTAGTCTCGCGAGGTTACAGGATAGAGCTGACTTCAAGACCGTTGTCCCGATTCCATCGGTCTGTTCCCTCCCCAGAAAAGGCGCAGGCTTTTTACCTGGTGTTGGAGGGACTCCGCAGAGACGGAGTAGTGGTCCCAGTGCCCACGGCAGAGAGGTTCAGGGGTTTCTACTCCAACCTCTTTATTGTCCCGAAAAAGGACGGATCCTTCCGCCCGGTTCTGGACCTCAAATTGTTCAACCGTCACGTGTTGGTTCGGAAGTTCCGCATGGAATCCCTGCGCTCCGTGATCGCGGCTGTGTCGCAGGGAGACTTCCTAGCGTCCATCGATATCAAGGACGCTTACCTTCACGTGCCCATTGCACCGGCTCATCAGCGCTGGTTACGATTCGCAGTGGGGGACGAACACTTCCAATTTGTGGCCCTGCCCTTCGGGTTGGCCTCAGCACCACGGGTATTCACAAAGGTGATGGCCTCTATGATGGCTCTCCTGCATGTGCAGGGTCACGCCGTCATACCCTATCTGGACGACCTATTGGTCAGGGCGCCATCGGAGGACCTTTGTCGGGTGAGCCTGGAGGTGACCATGAGGTCTCTGGAACAGTTCGGGTGGCTTCTCAATACTCAGAAGTCGTCCCTGGTTCCGACCCAGTCATTGACATATCTGGGCATGGACTTCCACACGGACTCAGCCCTGGTGTCTCTACCTCAAGCCAAGCAGCTGGCGATCCACTCAGGAGTACAGAATGTTCTCCTGTCACCTCACTCATCCCTTCGGGCGTTGATGAGACTGGTGGGACGCATGGTAGCGGCGATAGAGGCGGTGCCCTTTGCACAGTTTCGTCTCCGTCCTCTCCAGCTGGAGATTCTTCGCCGATGGGACAAGAGAGCGATCTCTCTGAATCGGTTGGTGGCACTGTCACAACCGACCAGGGACTCCCTGCAGTGGTGGCTCCAGCCACATCACTTGTCACGGGGCCGGTCATTCCTCAAACCGTCATGGTTAGTGGTGACCACCGACGCCAGTCTGAAGGGCTGGGGGGCGGTGTTCTTACACCACAGGGCTCAAGGCCTCTGGACTCAGTCGGAGTCAACGTTGCAGATCAACGTACTGGAGATCAAGGCGGTCTATCTGGCGCTCCTGGCGTTTCAGAAATTCCTGACAGGACAGCCCATTCGGGTACAGTCCGACAATGCGACGGCCGTCGCCTACATAAATCATCAGGGAGGGACCAGAAGCGCTCAGGCCCTCGCCGAAGTCCACCGCATTCTGTCGTGGGTGGAGGAAAACGACTGCCTGATCTCCGCAGTTCACATCCCAGGGGTCGAGAACTGGGAGGCCGACTACCTGAGCCGGCAGGGGATGGACGCCGGAGAGTGGTCTCTACATCCAGACGTCTTCCGGGACATCTGCGGCAGGTGGGGCACTCCGGACGTGGATCTGATGGCCTCACGGCTGAATCATCAGGTACCCCAGTACTTGGCGAGATCGTGGGATCCTCAGTCTCTGGGGGCAGATGCCCTGATCCTGAGTTGGTCCAGATTCCAGCTGCCATATGTGTTCCCGCCTCTGGCTCTGATTCCCAGGGTTCTGTGGAAAATCAGGTCGGAATGCAGAGTAGCCATTCTAGTGGCTCCGGATTGGCCCAGGAGGTCCTGGTACCCGGACCTGTGGCAACTGTCAGGCGGACACAGGTGGGCTCTTCCAGAACGCGCAGATTTACTCGCGCAAGGCCCATTCTTCCACCTCAATTCCAAGGCCCTCAGATTGACTGCATGGCTCTTGAGGCCTGGCTGCTGACATCCAGGGGTTTCTCCCCTACAGTGGTGGCCACTATGAATCGGGCTAGGAAACCCGTCTCCAGGAAGATGTACCACAGGACGTGGAAAATCTTTTTTACCTGGTGTGCCTCTGGTGGACGGTCTCCGTGGCCCTTGTCCATCCCGACGTTGTTGGCTTTCCTACAGTCGGGTTTGGAATTGGGATTATCCCTTGGCTCCTTGAAAGGTCAAGTATCAGCACTTTCTGTGCTGTTTGATAGGCGATTGGCGCTCCTCCCGAAGGTCCGTCAATTTCTGCAGGGGGTGTCGCGGATGGTTCCGCCCTACAAGAGACCTCTGGACCCTTGGGACCTTAACATGGTCCTAACGGCATTGCAGAAACCGCCGTTTGAGCCTCTGAGGGATGTTTCTCTATCCCGTCTGTCACAGAAAGTGGCCTTTCTGGTGGCAATTACATCTCTGAGGAGGGTCTCAGAATTGGCTGCACTATCGTGCAAGTCACCCTTTCTGGTGGTTCACCAAGACAAGGTGGTGTTGCGCCCACGGCCAGAATTCTTGCCGAAGGTGGTTTCAACTTTTCACCTGAACCAGGAGATTGTTCTCCCATCATTTTGCCCCGCTCCCGTTCATCAGGTTGAGCGCGACCTCCATACTCTGGATCTTGTGAGAGCTGTACGCATTTATGTGTCCAGGACCGCCTCCTTTAGGAGTTCGGATTCCTTATTTGTTCTTACGACAGGTCGCTGTAAGGGGTCCGCGGCTTCGAAGTCAACCTTAGCCAGATGAATTAAGGCTTCCATTCAAGAGGCTTACCGGTCTTCTGGTTTGCCTCTCCGGTGGGATTGAAGGCTCACTCTACCAGAGCTGTAGGTGCCTCCTGGGCCTTGCGACATCGAGCGTCTGCTCTACAGGTGTGTCAGGCGGCCACTTGGTCCAGCCTGCACACTTTCTCTAAGCATTATATGGTGCATGCCCATGCCTCTGCGGACGCAAGTTTGGGCAGGCGGGTTCTCCAGGCGGCGGTTGCCCACCTTTAAAGGGAACCATCTGTTATCCGTCTTGTTGAGGAACTCTTCCCGCCCTGGGGTATTGCTTTAGGACATCCCCATTGTCTGGGTCTCCCATTATGATGACCAGAAAAAAGAGAATTTTGTTTACGTACCGTAAATTCTTTTTTCTTTAAACAAAATTCTCTTTATCGGCCGCCCGCGCTCTAATTCCGAGGTTTTGGAGAGCTCCTTAGGTACCTTCCCTGCTTGATTGGTTGAGAGAGATGATGGACCTATTTCAGATGGAGGAGCTGGCGGCCGACGCTTCAGGGTCTCATGATAAATTTTCGGTGACCTGGACTGAGTGGATTCTCTACCAAGACTCCAGTGAATTCAGGAGAACTTTCTCTGAGGTTGATTCTGAAGTGCGTTGAGTGGTCGGCTCGGGTCGAGGTATACCCTACCCCCAGTTCCCCTTAAATTTTTGGTCCTACTCTCTTCATATCCTAATCCCGAATAACCTTGCTCAGTTCCTACTTCCCCTGCTAATATCTCTATCTTTTTTCTTTTCTCTTTCTTTATATTTACTTTAGACTACTAAACAGTCTTAGTTTTGAGAAACCCCACCATAAGAGAGTTTACTCCAGATGGACCGGTTTTTCAATAGGCCCTACGAAGCTTAATTTTCACTGGCATATTAAAGTCAATAAAGGGTTAATTAATATTACTCCAATAGACACCCACTTGCTTTCGACCAAACTGGTAAAAGGGAGTATGGCACTATATACTCCTAATGGGATTCCTAACCTCCTTCGTTGCGGAAATCCCTTTGACTATGACAGGTGTCCCTTTACCCCCTGAGTGTGGTGTATGACCACGGGAATAGACCGTCATACATCTCAAGAGTCTGTAAAAATATAAAAGGGTGGGGGACAAGAGGCGCAATAGTGCCCTATCAATAGTGACACTCATGGTAATGGGGTGATGCCGAGAAGCCACTCACCTGGTGCAGTTGTGATCCCCACAACTGGTTTGAAGGCGTTTTGGAAATATTATTCCAAGCTGCTGCAGGACCTCCACCGACCACTGAACAGTGGTTTAATCCAGAAAGATGATGGGAGTGTAGGTGTGCCACGGACCGCGCTGCTCCAGGGCTTAAAAAACTCACCAAAGAGACAGTCAGATTTCCATCCTTTATTCTCCTCCTCCTACGCGTTTCGTCGCCTAGCCTGGCACCTTCATCAGGGATAGTCCTGATATATCCCTGATGAAGGTGCCAGACTAGGTGCCGAAACGCGTAGGAGGAGGAGAATAAAGGATGGAAATCTGACTGTCTCTTTGAGTTTTTTAAGCCCTGGAGCAGCGCGGACCGTGGCACACCTACACTCCCATCATCTTTCTGGATACATCTCAAGAGGGTATATAAACCTGAGAAAGTATATTGAATAATGTTTTGTACTGATGTTCCAAATGTGAATTCTTTACCTGTACTTTTTGATATATATTTACTTGTATACTCTGTAATGTTTGTTTTCTTTTTCAAAATTAATAGAGAGATGAACCTAAAGCCAAATATTTATTGACAAAGTCCATATAAGCTCCAAATTAGTAGTACTGGGTGTGTTACTTGCAAGGCCGTAACTATCGCGGTCGCAGGGATCTGCTGACCCCAGCTCTTGCTTCAGATGAATGCTCGTCCCTCAAGACACACGTCCCCCTGAGAACTACAAAGGGTACAGTAACGAGTGTTACATATTCTGTAAGCTCTGTCCAGGCACTATTCAAGGGTGCAATTAGTATTATACTGAAAAATGACCTGACAGTCCCTTTAAATAAGTTGTGAAATGTGATCCAATTTATATATACTAAATAACTATCAATCATATTCAAGTCATGAAAAGTATCCTTCACAGTCAAATTAATAAACATGATGTAATATTCAATAATAATTGACTACAATATAAATTATTAACTTTCTAATGAAACTTGACCTCCCTCCATATGTTTAAACCATGTGGCTGCACGTCCCTAGGTGGCAGAGCCAGAAACCTCTGCATTGAGAAGCCGTCTCTTCAGGTCTCCTCCTCGGCTTGATTTTTTAGCTCTTTCTATACCATAAACCCGCAGGGATTAAATACATTGTTGATGGTGAGTAACAAAATGTTTGGCTGCATAGTACATAGATGAATTAGAATTATTTGTATTGATGATGTCTGGAATATGATCTGAAATACAAATTTTAAATTTTCTTGACATGCAACAAACATATAATTTTTCACAGCTAGTATATTTAATAATGTGTATAATATTCTCCATGTTGCAATTAATGAAACATTTGAGCCTGTGTCCTGTATTTCTATCTTGATTAAAGGAAACCAACCAAACCAGCAGGATTCAGGGCAATAAAGTGAAGCCAGTGTCTTACAGGCTCTGGATACTGAGTGCAATCATACCTTTACTTGATTGATTGCATGTTTTATTGCAGAGAAAAAAGTGTAATAAAACTCCTGGAAAACAGGA
This sequence comes from Allobates femoralis, assembly GCA_033576535.1. NCBI lineage: Eukaryota > Metazoa > Chordata > Amphibia > Anura > Aromobatidae > Allobates > Allobates femoralis. Next base: position 110,981,878 of record JARQOC010000003.1, on the reverse strand, counting down.
CAGCAGAATATTCATGTGTGCAGCACTGGGGTTGTTTTTTTTAATCTCCTCTGTGGGCATCACTTTTGGCTGTAAGCCAAACCCTCCCCACCCCCTCCCTTTCATCTCACCTAGTGCATCTCAGTGAAATAGAATATTATCAGAAAGTTATTTTTTTTTAAGTACCGTAATACAATACATAAAGTGAAATACCGTATATACTCGTGTATAAGCCGACCCCCCTACTTTTGCCCCAAAAACTGGGAAAACTTATTGACTTGCGTATAAGCCGAGGGTGGACTCCAGCACAGGTATGCAACCCCCAGCAGTGAGGTATACAGCAGCCTCCCCAGTGGTAGTATACAGCAGCAGCCCCAGTGGTAGTATACAGCAGCAGCCCCAGTGGTAGTATACAGCAGCCCCAGAGGTATATGCAGCCCAGAGGTATATACAGCCCCATATGCAGCCCCAGAGGTATATGCAGCCCCAGAGGTATATGCAGCCCCATAGGTATATGCAGCCCCAGAGGTATATGCAACCCCCCCATATCAGTACACAGGCCCCCCCTTTGGTAGTAATCCTGTAAAGGAAGAGATTAGTATACTTATCCCTCCACTGTCCCGCTGCCGCTGTCCTGCCGCCGCCGCCATCACGCTGCTCCATCTTCATCCAGCGTCTTCCGTCTTCTTTCGACTTCCTCTGTCGCGAAGGCAATGACGTCATTGCCTGCGACCATCGGAGGAAGCCGGAAGAAGACGGAAGACGCTGGATGAAGACGGAAGAGCGCGATGGCAGCGGCGGGACAGCGGAGTGATAAGTATACTAATCTCTTCCTTTTCAGGATTACTACCCAAGGGGGGGCCTGTATACTGATATGGGGGGGCACTGTATACATTGTATACAGTATACAGTGACTCGCGTATAAGCCGAGGGGGGGACTTTTCAGCCCAACTTTTGGGCTGAAAAACTCGGCTTATACGCGAGTATATACGGTACATTTTATTACTTATAGAGCGCCATTGATTTCATGGTGCTGTACATAAGGGGTTACATACAAACAAGTTAAAAATACAATGTAGAAACTAGCAGTAACTGACTGATAGAGGGGAGAGAGGACCTTGTCATTACCGAGTAATCTGTTTCAAGTGTTTTTTTTTTCGGTTAATGTTGATGATTATGGCTTATAGCCAATGAAAACCAAACAGTCATTATCTCAGATATACTGTAGCATGTTTTCACCTGCAGTTCGGGTTGCCACGCTTCCACATCTCCACAGCATGTTAATTTATTGCTGTGGAGTCAGAAGTGAGTCTCTGCAGGTGAATGCAGATGGCAGACTTTATATGCTGAGGTTAGTGCACACACATACCTGGCTTCAGTCATAGGGGAGGCCTTTTTGCTTACTGTCACTCAAGTTCATTCATGATATTTTTTAAGCTTCATCTTGCCCCTGCATTGTTATTGATTTACATAACTGCAACGTGTGGTGATGTCACAACCATAAAGGGCGGAGATGAGTAGGCCTGAAGTGAAAAACCCTTTAGGCTTAGCTCTGCCCATTATGGTCACATGGTCGTGACATTACCACAGGTCCTGGCAGTGATGTCAGTCAATTACAATGCAGGGGGCATGACAAAATTCCAAAAATGAATGAACTTGGGGACAGTAAGCAAAAGCGCCTCCCCTATGACTGAAGCCAGGTATATGCAGCAGCTACCTCAGCATATAAAGTCTTTTGTAAGATCAATATGGAATGGAATTTTTTTTTTAGAAAGCCATAATACGTGGGGGCAGTTTAATATTAGAAAACGACATGACTGGTTCCATTTAGGCTAGAACAATTCCTGTGCTCCAGCCATGAGGATTACAACATTGGGTGAGCTAGGAAACAAACCCATTTTCTTCATACAACTAAAAACAGTTTTTTATTTCTCTACAACATATTCATGTAAAAAATACATTAAAAAACAACAAGACGTGAACAAGTTGCAAGTTGCATTTTTGCTGTATTTTTTTTTTTTGTATGAAAAACATAGGATAGGACCAGAAAAAAAGCAGCCTGTGAGCTTTGCTGTTACAGTAAAACCCTGCATTTAAAAAAAAAAAAAGAACAAAAAAGTCTAAAAATGCTACATGTGAACAAGTCCAAATTCACACACTGCAGATTTAATGCAAAACTTATTGCCATCAACACAGAAATCTTGGGTTGTTTTGGTGACTAGCACTTAGATTTCTGCAGTCCCCAACTCATAAGAATAGAGAAACTGCTGCACCAAATCTGTCGCTTGTATGTTTTCCCTTAGGCTTGTTGCTTGTGTTGGAGGCAATGAAGGTAGGGGGTGGATGTCACTGGTGACTGTGTACGTCTTTGTAGGAAGCTGGAGATGAGTATTATTATTGTACTGTATTCTTTCTCTGGAATTACTGTATTATATTGTGCATTTTCTTACTGTATTATACTGTGTATGTTCATCTATTACCCACTGTATTGTAAAGTGCTGCGGAATATGTTGGCGCTATATAAATAAAGATTAATAATAATAATAATAATAATATAATAGTTCCCATAAAGTTTCCGGTTTCCATTTCTTAATCGCTTCATTGAGGGACACAGAGACCTTGGGTGTATGCTTGCTGCCATCAGGAGGCTGACACTATGCAAAATAACAGAAAGGCAACTCCTCCCCAGCAGTATACACCCCCTACTGGCACAAATGCAACTCAGTTTTAGCTTAGTGTCACAGGAGGCAGACACGGGTCTCTCCGAGCCCGTATCTACCAGAATTTTTTATTAGATTAGTTAGATTGTTAATTTTTTCTTCAATGAAGATTAATCAGGGAATACGGAGCGGTTGAGCCAATCCATCACCCCGCACAGAGATCGAGAGTCCAGTGTACGCTGGTTGCACTGTTAACTCTCCCTCTATGGGCCAGGGCCATCCATCCCTTCTTTGAAGAGGATCCTGGAGGACTCTGAGGCTGGACGGTGCCTGCCCTGGCCCATTCGCTCCCCTATCCACTCGCCTTCCAGAGCCTGTCGGTAGGGTCATCAGACGCACGGATCCCTGGTACACAGGAGAACATATCTGCGTCTGGAGCTCGGCACCTCTCAGGACGAGGTGGGGACCTGCACCCTGATGGCAGCAATTAGTCCCTAGGTCCAGGGCCCATATAACCCCCCTTCCCCATCCTCACTTTACCAGCCCCCTCCTGGTAGCTCCTCAGCTTCCCCCCTGGCTACTCCAGAGGGGATATTGCTCTGGGGCAGCAGCCGCAGCGAGGCCACTCTGCCCCTGCGTACATGGGCCGGTCACTGGCTACCTCAGCAGTCTGGGTAGCCACGGCCCATTACCCCTAGTACTGCAGCAGGGGTTGCCTGATAGGCATAGAGGATGGGGGCCAAATAAGGGGGGGGTGCCTTATTGATTCTTAGGGGCTCCTGGCTCTGTTTCAGGGCCAGCAAGCCCCTTTGTACTAGTTTGCAGCCAGCACACTGTGCTGTGGCTGCGTCACCTACATAGCTCCTAACCAACAAGTTAATAGAGCTTTGGTGCATACCTCCCCAGCGCTTTCTGGGCCACCACAGCCTCGGACAGGTCACCACAGCCCAGGAACTGAGGCTCCGCGCCGCGGGCCTCCCAAACCGGGCCGCTGCTAAAAATTGAGGCCCAGGCTTCAGCTGCGGCCTCCAGAGCACTCCCGCCTGTCCATGGATCGCCTCCGGACCAATGGCGGACGTCCGCAGGCGGGCTCCTTGCAAAGGCACCACCTGGGGCCCTGCAAAGCTCTGCCTAGGGCCCGCCCACACTCAGGCCTCATTGTAAGTAAGGCCGGATCCCTCGGCCGCGCTGGCCACGCCCCCGGTGCCCTTGGGCAGCACCTTCATCTCTAGTCAGCCCCGTTCCTCCCCCTGTCCAATGGGGATTGTGCGCGGGCTCTCTCCCCGCCTTTTTTAGCTCCGCCCCTCGTCTCCAAGCCTGGGCACCACAGAAGCCCGCACTTTCAGGAGCCATCACAGAGAGGAAAGCACAAACTGCAGCATCTGTGCTCCTCCACTCTCCACTGCTGGGACCACCATAGGGGATACTGGAAGCCTGGGCACGGGTAAGCAAGCCTCCCCAGCCCCCCACGCTACTGGCACCCTCATACTGGCCATAGTAGATGCCTCACACAAGGAGCACCCGTACAGCCACCATAGTAGAAATGGGAAAGGAAACGGTGTTCACCAGTCCGCGCTGCCAGGATCCACTTATTCCAGGGAAGAAACTCACGATCAGATGTGATATGATCAAATTCTTTATTGCATCCTACGCGTTTCAGTGCCCTCCTGGCACCTTCCTCAGGGATCAGGAGGGCACTGAAACGCGTAGGATGCAATAAAGAATTTGATCATATCACATCTGATCGTGAGTTTCTTCCCTGGAATAAGTGGATCCTGGCAGCGCGGACTGGTGAACACCGTTTCCTTTCCCATTTCTACTGTGTGATTCCACGTGCAAGTGGTCGGTGGGAGTCCAGCAGCAGCCATCCGGATAAAACACTATATGTCTGTATACCAGTTGTGGGTCGCACAACTGAAACAGGTGAGTGGTTCCTTTATACCACCGTACTAGAAGTGTCTAAGTGATAAGGCACTATTGCGCCTCTTGTTCCCCTTCCCCCTTTTTCTTTCATTCGTACAGCCACCATAGCCACCAACAGTGTACTATGCCTGCTCAGGGTGCAATAAGAAGCTACCCTCGGCTCAGAACTCTCCACTGTGCCTCGCTTGTAGTCCCCAGACCATGCAGGCAGCTCAGGAGCCTACCACTGACCCGTCCGTGGTCTCTGCCCCATGTGAGGTAGTTCTTTCCCTATCTCAGTCCGCCACTACTCTGATTAAGTTCTCAGAAAACCTAATGGCACCCCTAGAGCACCTGCTCTCGCAGATAGCCTCCGCGATTAGGCCTAATCCATCGGAGCAAACCGACCCTAGCCCACCAGGGAACGCTGCCCATGGACCTCCAGATTCAGAATCAGAGGGACCAGACCGCTCGCAGAGGAAGCGGGTTCGCACGTCCCCCTCGTCTCAGTCCCCCTGAGACCTCTACTCGAAGCCTTCTTCTCCATCACGCTCTGCTCCATCGGATTCCGATTCAGTATCGGATTCGGACCCGGATATAGACTCTGACCAACTGTTGGGAATCAGGGACACAGTAGATTCCCTAATCCTAGCAGTAAATGACACCCTTAAGGTCGACTCTGATGACAAGCCGCCCACACGGAAAGTGTCGGTTAAGCATACTAAACCAGATCCTCGGGTCTTCTCTTACCTAGAAGATTTTGACGACATCTTTTCCAAGGAATGTCTACACCCAGAGAAGCGCTTTCAATCCAGAAAGCGTCTAGAGGCTCTCTATCCCTTCTCTAAGGCCGTTCACCAAAAGTGGACCGCTTCACCAGCAATGGATCCCCCAGTGTCACGTCTAGCTTCCAACACCATCCTACCCCTAGCAGATGGCGCTTCCCTTAAGGAAGGACCAGACAGACACATTGAGGCCATGGCGAAATCGGCTTTCGAAGTCTCGGGCTCTTCTCTTTGCCCTTCATTCGCAGCCACCTGGGTCTCCCTGGCTGTGACCTCATGGGCCAAGAACATCCGTAGGGGTATTCTGTCCCAAGCACCTCCCGTGGAACTAGCGGGCCTGGCTGATCAGATAGCTCAGGCAGGTAAATATCGCCACAGCTTGCCTAGATGCCGCATCCTGCGGCGCCCAAGCCTCCGGCAACATGATCTCAATTGACAGGGCCCTTTGGCTGAAGGCCTGGAATGCTGATTCAGCCTCTAAAAAATCCCTCGCCAACCTCTCCTTCGAGGGCTCTCGCCTATTCGGCGATAAGCTTGATAAAATCATATCGGACGCCACCAGAGGGAAAAGTACTTCCCTCCCGCAGGCAAAGCGCAAACGGACAATCCCTAAGAAGAGGAATTTCCAATTTCGCTCCTTTCGTCCCTCAGCGTCCAAATCCTCCAATCGGCGAGACCGTTCTCCTGCCCGCCACGATAGAAAAAGGCCCTCCTACAAGCCCGCACCTTCCTGGTGCCCTCGTAACACACACACTCGACCCTCAGGTTCCAGGGCCAATCGCTCATGACGCCACCTCAGGGCATTCCAGTCAGTTTGGCTATCGGTAATCGACGACGCCTGGGTCCGAGACGTCGTCTCAGTGGGGTACAAAATCGAATTTTCTTCTTTTCCCCAAGACTGTTTTTTTTTTTTATCCTAGCCCCCGAAAGACCCCCAATCTCATCTCCGGCTTTCACCAAGCCATTTCTTCCCTCAAGGAAGCAGGCGTTATCATCCCCGTTCCAAAGCATCAACACTTTTTGGGATTTTACTCCAATCTCTTTGTGGTCCCAAAAAAAGGGAGGCTCCCTTCGTCCCATTTTGGACTTGAAGCTTCTCAACACCAACCTCCGGTTGAGACACTTCAGGATGGAGTCTTTGTTCAGTGATAGCATCTATGGAGCCAGGAGAATTCATGGCCTCCATAGACATCCAGGACGCCTACCTCCATGTTCCCATCCTGGCATCTCACCTACGATTCCTGCGCTTCGCAGTAGGGTCCCAACATTACCAGTTTACCGCTCTACCATTCGGCCTTGCCACGGCTCCCCGGGTCTTTACAAAGATCATGGCAACAGTCATGGCCATCCTTCGGTCCAAGGGAATTCTAGCAGTACCCTACTTGGACGACATCCTAAAAAAAGCCCCATCTCGCTCAGTGTCTCGAAAGCCTGCAAATATCTCTGGATTCTCTTTGTCGCCTGGGCTGGATCATCAATGTCAAGAAGTCTTGCCTTGTCCCGACTCAGAGGATCACCTTTCTGGGCATGATTTTCGACACAGCCCAGTCCCGCATTTTCTTTCTCCCAGAGAAGCGGGCATCCCTGCTGTCCGGGATTCACAGTCTCAGGCAGCCCTCCTCTCGGACACTCCGATTCTGTATGAGGATTCTGGGCAGAATGGTGGCCTCCATCAAAGCGGTTCCATTTGCCCAATTTCACACCAGGCCCCTCCAGCGCTTTCTTCTGGCGACTTGGGACCGCTCCCTCAGCAGTCTCGATTGTCCACCTTTCCAGATCAGCAAGACAGTCACTCCTCTGGTGGATCGAGTTCCCCCTTCTCTCTCGTGGCAGATCGTTTCTCCCGATCACATAGACTATCATTTCCACCGACGCCAGCCTCTCCGGTGGAAGGGTGCGACATTTCTCGGCCACACAGCATAGGGCACGTGGAGCTTTCCTGGAAGCCTCCCTGCCCATAAACATCCTAGAACTCAGGCGATCTTCGAGCCTTCTTACACAGGCAATCCCACCTGACAGGCTGACATGTCCAAATCCAGATGGACAACGCAACGGCAGTGGCGTACATAAATCGCCAGGGAGGGACTAGGAGCCGCTCAGCCATGGCGGAAGTGACTCAAATCCTCCAATGGGCCGAGCTACACTTTCCCACAATTTCAGCAATCCACATTCCAGGCGTGGACAATTGGGCGGCCGACTAGCTCAGTCGCGGGGGGTTGGCCCAAGGAGAGTGGTCCCTGAACCCAGAGGTATTTTACCAAATTTGCCTCAGATGGGGCTTCCCAGACGTAGACCTGATGGCCTCCAGGGACAATTACAAGCTCCGTCCCTTCGTCGCCAGGTCCAGGGATCCCCAGGCCCTCGACGCGGACGCTCTTGCGATTCCATGGACCCAATTCTCCCTCATCTCTTTCCCCCCCCCATCCCACTCATTCCCAGGATTCTCAAGAAAATCCGAGCAGAAGGAGCAACGGTAATTCTCATAGCTCCAGATTGGCACAGACGGTTCTGGTACGCAGAGGTAGTCAACCTCCTCGCGGACTCTCCATGGCCACTCCCCAATCTCCCGGACCTCCTGACTCGGGGTCCTTTTCAACACCCGAATTCTCAGTCGCTCAATTTAACGGTGTGGCTGTTGAAGCCGCAGTACTGAGAATGTCAGGTCTTTATGAACAGGTCATCCAGACGATGTTAAGTCAGGAAACCTTCCTCATCACGCGCTTATCACCGCACGTGGAAGGCTTTCTCCCGATGGTGTGAGGAACGCAGCCGTTCCCCAATGGTTTTTTCTCTTCCATCTCTCCTGGCTTTTCTCCAGTCTGGCCTTGAGGCACACCTATCTCTCAGCTCCCTGAAAGGCCAAGTATCCGCCCTTTCGGTACTTTTCCAAAGGCAGCTCACCTCTCTCCCACAGGTCGAGACGTTCCTTCAAGGAGTGGCTCACGTCTCCCCCCATTTCGTCCCCCCCTTGATCCATGGGATCTAAATTTGGAACTAGACGTACTCCAAGATCTCCCATTCGAACCCCTACAAGAGATTAGTCTTCCTCTCCTAATGTGGAAGGTCGCCTTCCTTGTGGCGATCACCTCCATTCGGAGGTTGTCGGAACTTGCGGTTCTCTCATGTCGTTCCCCTTACTTGATCTTCCATCAGGACAAAGTGGTACTTCGTCCCATGGAAAGTTTTACCAAAGGTTGTCTCCTCTTTCCACATCAATGAGGAAAATTGTCCTACCCTCCCTTTGTCCTTCTCGAGAGAAGAGATTGCACAATCTGGATTTAGTCAGGCTCTCCGTATCTACCTTTCAAGAACCGCTTCCTTTCGACAGGTGGACTCCCTCTTTATGGTCCCCCATGGTCCTCGCAAGGTTTGGCAGCTTCTAAGGCTACTATGCTCGGTGGATTCGCTCCGCTATCTCGGAGGCATACTGCATTAAACAGGTCCCTTGTCCATCCAGACTAAGGGCACATTCCACTAGAGCAGTGGGAGCTTCCTGGGCTGTCAGACACCAGGCTTCGGCAGCTCAGCTTTGCAAGGCGGCTACCTGGTCGTCGGTTCACACATTCGTGAAATTCTACAGGGTTCATACTCAAGCATCTGCAGATGCTGTTCTGGGGCAAGATTCTACAGGCCGCTGTGGTCTGCGTTCGCCGAATACTTCTGTCATTGCACCCACCAGACTGGACTGCTTTTGTATGTCCCAAGGTCTTCCTGTGTCCAAACAATGAAGTGATTAAGAAAAGGGGATTTTTGGTACTCACCGTAAAATCCTTTTCTTGGGCTTCAATTGGGGGACACAGTCCCCTCCCTGTGTATATAGTTGAGCAAGATGATGGTTTTATGGTTGCTCCTATTGCTATTCTCACTAACTGAGTTGCATTTGTGCCAGTAGGGGGTGTATACTGCTGGGGTGGAGTTGCCTTTCTGTTATTTTGCATAGTGTCAGCCTCCAGATGGCAGCAAGCATACACCCAAGGTCTTCCTGTGTCCCCAATTGAAGCCCAAGAAAAGGATTTTACGGTGAGTACCAAAAATCCCCTTATTACAGTGCTGTAGGATTCTGAGTCTGTGAAAACTGGAGATGACTGTTCCTTCTTTGTCTCACCTGGTGAGGTGGATCCACAAAGCCCCAGCGCTGGACAAGAAGGGCTCACATGGACAGGTGATGCTGGTGCAGGGGCAGATGGGTCTGTAATATAGCATTCCCAAAGATATAACTGTGCTGGTGTTCTGAAATTGGAGTATTGGAGATCTGGATGTAGCAGAGCTGAGAAACAGAACTGGAGTGGTAAAGACTCAAAGGGAATCTGTCAGCAGGTTTTTGCTATGTAATCTGAGGACAGCTTGCTGCAGGGGTTAAGACAAAGACTTCAGTGATGTGTTTCATAACAGTGTGGTCTTTTTTACCTGCTATGTTTATTTTAGTTCCAGTAGTTTATCATTATAAGGCCACAGCAGCTCTTTAGCGCAAGTCCAGCACACCCCCTCTGTGATCAGCAGCTTCCCCCTGTCTATAGACTTGGTATACAGAGCCTGATGTGGACAGGAGCAGCTCTCTGGGCTCTGCTGTATGGCTAAATCTAAAAACTTTTGTCATAACCGTTGCACCCAGTAACCTAAGTGATACATCATTGGATCAAGGACTCCTTTGCCTTTATCCTGCTGTCCTCAGATGAGGTAGCAAAAACCTGCTAACAGATTCCCTTTAAATGTTATAGAGCGAACAGTGAAACGGAGGTGAAGATTAATTAAGAACACCAACTACCTGAATACTCAGGCAGCCACGTGACATGCTGGTGAAGAAGTGGAGCCAGCCAAGAGAGGTGCTAGAATCGGTACAGGGTAGTAACACGTTAGGTTATTGTTGGCTGAATGCATCCAATTTCTCACAAATGATTTACTGAGCATGGCGAGAGTCTAGACTTGACAGGGGAATGACAATTTGGGTTTTTGGATTCCAGGGGTGATAAGCGGCCATTAGAGATGTCAATGGCTTACTTCCCTCTTAATTGAGACAACACTTAGCTGAACCACATCAGATGGATCCACTAGTTTCAGTGGCTACTAGAAGGGATCCCTCTTATAATGTTTCAGCCCCATGTAACTAAATCTCACACATGTGCTTTGGCCAACATCTGGTAATACCTTAGTTCTGCTTGCAGACACCAACAGTCCTATCACCTGGAATGTCCAATGTGGAGAAATCCTGTAATTTTAATCTAGAAGCATAGCCAAGGCCATGATATAATATTGTTATTAGGCCAAACTCGTTTTTGCTTGTCTCATCCTTTAACCTATGGCTTTCATGGTATCCGACTATCCCAGCACTTTATGTGAACAGGACTGAATGAGTCCAAGCTACAGAACTTCCCAATGTATGGATGAGCCTTAGAGGTTACGTCAACATTCATCCTTGATGGCCTATATAAAGGGTTGACCATCAGTGTTGGTCCCAGAGAGTCCCTTTAATATGACAGCCATCATTGTGATCAACTGATCAGCATTGCTTCTTCTCCTGAGACTCCCCATTATTCTGCAGATATCCTGTGAAGTCAGATTGTAGTATTACATGGCAGTCATGCTTGTTAATAGCCTTCCATATAATACATGGCTGACACACGGTTTCTAAAGCAAGGGTTCTCCTTGGATCATTGAGACGAGACCGGGGAACCTTTTTCTTTGAGTCCCGTTAGGGTCAGCAGCTTTATGCTGCAATCCTATCTCATCATGAGTGGTACAGAAGCGTTTTACATTTACAGTGAACAACATATGGAATTTTCTTATGATCATTTACCTGAAATTACCATTTTTGTTGGAAAATCTCGGTTTCTAAGGGCCCTTTCACATCAGCGTTTTTTGAAATTCGCGGCAGATGCGGTGAAAAAAACGCATCTGCCACGTTTAACGCATAACCGCGACACTTGCGGCACACTTGCGGCAAGCCCCATGCAATGTCTATGGGGCTTGCGGTAAGGGTGCGGCAAGTGCGGTTTCGGCACTTGAGGCAGGTGCGGCCGCGAAAAAAAATGCTGTCAGCCGCAGTTTTTTTTCACGGCCGCACCTGCAGCAAGTGCCAAAACCGCACTTGCCGCACCTGCCGCAAGTCCGCCTATACCTTGTATGGCGTTTACCGCAACCGCGCCGCAACCGTGCCGCAAGTGCAGCCGGTATGCGGTAATCGCGGCAGATACGTTTTTTTCACCGCATCTGCCGCGATTTGAAAAAAACGCTGATGTGAAAGGGCCCTTAAGCATTAGTGATTTGTTCAGTGTGAGTCCATGTGACCCTTCAGTTCAACAGTCAAGTTCCTTACAAATATTCAGAATTTTTTATTAATGCACAGATGACTGTTGGCAGGAACGAGTGGTGACTCCTTGTTCTGCGCTCCCCTCCAGCTGTCATCCCAAATCACTGCCAGTAATCTCCTGCCAGACATTCGGCTACAGTATGGAGAATTTACTGTATGGAGAATTTACTGTGGATGGAGACGAACTTAGTCAGGATTTTACTACAAAGGAGAAACACAGGGGAACGACCACTTATTTCTTTTACCAGCCACAGCCATTAATTAACACATTCCTGCTACGTTTCACGGGTTTCAGGCAGCACAAAAAAAGTAACACATTTTAATGTCAATTTTGTAGAAAAAATTGCAGCCTTTTTTTTCTTTTATGCCCATTACAATACAATGGTTTGGGCTTACTTGGGGAGGTTGGAGCCACCTGCTGCTGCTTCACAGACTGAAAGACTTTGGAAACAATATTTTTATATATTAATGATAGCTTTAATTAATATCAAACTAAAATTTAGTGTGCAGCCTTCATTCATTCCTTTTCAGACCCGCTGATTTGTAGTTTGCAGCTTGGTCCAAGTTGTAGATTTTTCTCATGTAGGAGTGTCTCTCCCTGTCATACAGGCTGGATCTGAGGCTGGTGTGTATCCAGGGTGCCACTGTCTTGACTTGTCATCTATCAGCACAGCTGCAATGTAGGCCTTACTTCCTCTCCATGTGCTTCCCTTCCTATCTAAAGCGTGTTTTTGCATAGTGATACTTTCTCCACTCTCTCCTGCAACACATCTTAGACCCTTCTGCTATCTCTAACACTAAGAGAAGTGAAGGGAAAGCAGAAAAGCCATCAATACTGAGCATTGCGGTATTAACGATTTTTATTAAAATTTTTATTAATTTCTTTGCATTCAGCAAGATAAAATGCTTAAAGGGAATCTGTCAACAGGCTCTTTCAATGTCATTTAAGAACAGCATGATGTAGGCAAAGAGATCCTGAATCTAAGAATTGATCATTTAGTTTATTGGGCGCAGCAGCTCAAACACAACCAGAATTTTATTTTAGCAGAGCTCGGAAAACTGCCCCCATCAACATCAGGCTTTGTGTGTACATTTCTATACACTAGGAGTTGGGAACTCCAGGCCTGGGCCACCAACAGGTCATGTTTTCAGGATTTCCTTAGCATTGCACAGGGGTTGGAATAATCAACAATGCAGGGGTGATTACATTATTACCTGTGCAATACTAAGGTAAGCCTGAAAACATGACCCATTGGTGACCCTTGAGAATTGGAGTTCCCTATCCCTGCTATAGACAGTGAGCTGCTAGTCACAGAAGGAGTGGTTGGTCTAGGGACTGCATGCCAAGTAGTCCAAGTAATGATATTGTCCTAGTGCTAAAACATACATTGGAAGTAAACAGCACTAAGACCTTGATAAGAGATGCATCATTAAAAACTGTGTTTTAGCCCCTACAGCTTGCTTTACTCAGATTGCATAGCTAAAACCTGCTGACAGATTCTCTTTTAAAGTCCAGTTAGACAAGCCAATGATCAATAGAATTCAAGATTCTTTATTATTAACTTGTGGATATATTCTGACAACAACATGACAAATTACCAAAATGCTTGTTTGTTGGGTGATTTGGTCATTCAAGCCAACCATAAAATCATGGTTCTCAGCAGGTGAGCATTCAGTGTAAACCAGGAATGAGCTAACGATACCTATGATTCTGAGCGCACGGATCATTCTATGCACATAGAATTCTGGTCGGACCTTCTACAATCCAAAGCAAGAGGCATCTTGAGCAAAGACAGGACAGATGTATTAGAAACCAAATCTCCTTTATTCTTCTGTTTAAAACCTCATCCAGCAGATAAGAGAATGACCCCAGGACTAGGAAGGGTCCCACGCGTTTTTACTTCAAGAAGTCTTAAGCATAAATTTTATAATTAAGACTTCTTGAAGCCTAAACGCATGGGACCCTTCCTAGTCCTGGGGTCATTCTCCTATCTGCTGGATGAGGTTTTAAACAGAAGAATAAAGGAGATTTGGTTTCTAATATATCTGTCCTGTCTGTCTTTCTCTGGTGATTTCTTTTGCTTTGGATTGTTGCTCGCCAGGACCGGACGGCTCCATGCGAGCAGTGTTTGGACCATGCAAAAAAAAATGGATGTTAGATAGAGCAGTGAATATTTCAGAATCTAGGAGTAGGGAATCCCTCCTGCACAGAAAGAACGAGAAGCCCCTCCGGGACCAATAATACCGACCTTCTCAACCCCCTTTAGCAACCAGTACTACGACATCAAACGCATCTTTTTAAAGAATCTCCCCATATTATATCAGGATAGTAAATTATCAGCTATTTTAGATTCAGGATGTAGGGTGGTCCCTAGGAAAGGGAAAGATTTGGGGAATTACTTGTCTCCTAGTATTTATCTGGAAAAAAGAACTCAAAGGAAGACTTGGTTGAATTATAGGGGGATGTTTAAATGTGGTGAAAATAGGTGCACTATGTGTAAATACGTGGATATGGGTGAAACCTTTTGCAATAATCGAACTGGGAAGCAATATAGAATATCTACCTATATCAATTGTAACACGTCCCACGTAGTATATATGGCTACGTGTAGTAGCTGTAACAAATATTACATAGGTTGCACTATCAATCCCTTAAGGTAAGGATGTCGGAGCACATTACAGGGGCAAATCCCAATTCAAAGGCCAATAGAACGGGCCTGTCAGGTTTATCGCGCCATTTTAGGGATTTCCATGCAGGGGACCTTAAAACTTTAAAGATCAGGGGCATAGAGAGGATACCCCGTCCATATAGGGGGGGTAATTGGGAGAAAGCACTACATAACCAGGAAAAATTATGGATCCTGCGGCTTGATGCATGGATTCCACAGGGTCTGAACTATAGATCTGATTTGTTATACTTTTATTGATCCTGCACCCTATGTCTCTTTTATGGTATTTGCTCCTTTGTATAATGTATATTGAGTGCACTTGCAATACGATGGCTATACATAATGTATGAATAATCCATTGGGAAAGGAGGTATATGTTTATGTATTCTGTGAATGAAATCTTAGTGGGATCCCCCTACTGTTATTGTGTTGGAGGATTATACCTTATCTCTTGGAATATACTATTTCTAAAATGTAATAGCCTTGCAGTTGGTAACTTACAATAAGAAATAAAGATCTTTGTTGTAGTTATCCTTAGATTTCTACACCTGTAAGTTTACCATGTAATTGCATTACTAATATATCCGTTCTTTGCTCTGTTTTTCTCTCTCTCCTCCCCCCCTTTCCCCACTTTTTTTTTTTTTTTTTTTCTCTTTTACTTTCTGTTATCAGCTCTTTAACTCTCTTTCCCTCCCTTCCTTTTCTTTCCCATTTTTATCTATTTATTTATTTTTGTTCTCTTTTACTTTCTGTTATCAGCTCTTTTCCTCTCTTTCCCTCCCTTCCTTTTCTTTCCCATTTTTATTTATTTATATACATATTTTTTTTTTCTCTCTTTTACTTTCTGTTATCAGCTCTTTTCTTCTTTTTTTCCTCCCCTCCCCTCTTCTTCCCCATATTTTTCCTTTTAACTCTTTTAAAACCTGCAGGTATGTGATTGGTTACAAATAATTAATGTATATTTGTCACACATGCGAGAGGGGGCTGTTTTTTGCTTTTAAATTGTATATATTCTTTCTGTCTGTATTGCCATTGTACTGACGATTAAGTGGGCTAGACCCACGAAACGCGTCCAGGAGCTCCTTTGGAGCATGTGTGATTTTTAAAAATTTTTGAAAATAAAAAAGGAATTTTGTGGCACCGGATTCTACACTTTTTTTCTTTTGGACCATGCATGCCTGGAACACAAAGGGGTGAGCTGAACTCCTTCTTCTTTTTGTATATTTATTGACTGGACCTTGTAAACAAGCCCCTAAGTAACCACCAATCAGCTTGTATTTAGCTAATCGACGATCATTTAAAGGGAATCTGTCAGCAGAATTTCGCCCCCCCCCCCCCAAATTATTTATATACTTGTGTAACACTTTCAAAGACAAGTCCAGTAATGCAACTACATGGTCAGCCTGTTCCTTCATTACCAAGACATCAGTGTGTGAATTGTTATGAGGTAAGGCTTAAGCACTATTTGTAGATCTCAAGCTTCTGTCACTCCATCCTGTATTCCTCACCCAGCACCGCCTTCTGCTTCACTGACAAGCGATATATTGATGACGTCTAGTAAAGGATCCGATAATCAAACACTGAGAGGAGACCCTAGGCAGGGAATAGAGCTGGAGTGACAGAGGCTTCAGCTCTATCATAGACCTTAACATATCAATTCAAACACTAATTACTAAGTAATGGAGGAATGGACTGGCCATGTGAAGGTGTTGCTTGTCTTGACTGGAGATCCTTCTCACAGACTCCCTGTGGATGG
Organism: Allobates femoralis; assembly: GCA_033576535.1. Classification (NCBI taxonomy): domain Eukaryota; kingdom Metazoa; phylum Chordata; class Amphibia; order Anura; family Aromobatidae; genus Allobates; species Allobates femoralis. The sequence goes on along the minus strand of JARQOC010000003.1, from coordinate 110,965,820 downwards.
CCTTTAATGACATCTGTACAGAATTTGTTAATGAAGGCGAGTTGCTGAAAAGCAAGTCTATTGACAAGTACAAGTGTGGCAAAGGCCCTGGGGTAGGACACAAGCCTCCTCCCCAAGTCAATGCATACCAACCAATGGAGACTAAAAGGGAACACATTTGAGCTCTATTGGTGAATGAGGCTTATGACTGTGTTGTACGTAGTGGGACTTTTACCCGGCATATTCATCAAATATTGGTCTTGACACAAATATGCACAGAGCGATTACACTATGGAACACACATCAGGATGCCATTATCACAATAATAGTTGCACTGAAACAAGGGGGGAAAAAGGATGAGGGATGCAAACAGTGAACACAGAATGTGAACATGCCTTACTGCTTAGAAAACACATGACATATGTAAGATAGCAACTGATGATCTTGTTAATGATTGCTATGTTCTCTGTAATATAAACCTGGAATGTTATTTTTGGGACTTGTAGTTCCATAAGCCTTGAAAGGCATTCAAGGGTTCAGGTTTAAAGATGGGTGTGTTTAGCCATCCATATACCTCCACCCAAGGGAGTCTCATGTGGTATAATGAGACTCTTGGTGTAATCATATGGTCCGTGATAAAACCCTGGAAGTGGACAAGCTTCTGGAAGCACAATGTGAGGAGACCAGGTGTGGAGCCTGCTGTAGCTCTGGGAACTATATACTGTCAGGAGACTGTGTGAGGGGAATCTGCCATGACCCCTAAAAAGGATCCTCTGGAAAGGGGGTTGTGTACTGTCCGAGATCGTTGAATGGACGCACCGCACTCCGTGTATGTACTGATGGACTGTGTATAAATATTGTTATATAAAGCTGGAGGACAGTGTATGATTAGTTTATATTCAAGCATTCTATGTGGTCAAATAAACCACCTGGGCCTAATTCAAAGAGAAAACCGTTTCAATGTGATTCCATTCTTCTGTCAAGTGAGTACTCCTCAGTGCGATCAGTGAGCACATTGTTACACTTTATTATTGATACTTAGCAGGTAAAAATGGCCAGATTGATTTGAGCCGAGTTACCACGTCAAGGTGTATCTCTCTACTGGGCCCTCTCCTAGTGAATGCCTCTCATCGTGCCAAAACTCACCTCCTATATGGGCTGGAAAAGGACCTGCTAAACTGAGAACTAAAAACACCTAAAAGTAACTGGGAGGAGTGCAGACAAATGGCATACCTGCATAATGCAGAAACAGAATAAGTTACCGACACTGCCTAAACTGAAGGTGTGAACTGCTGCATACTGAACATAGTATAGATTATTATAAAGACCGTTGCACTCAAGTAAAGGGAATAAAGGCTGAATGATGCAGTGAACAAAGGAATGTGAACATTCATTACTGCTTAGAAAAAACATAAATATTTTGTCTATCCCATATATTAGAGGTCAGTTTTGCACGATGAGAGGCATTCACTAGGATAGGACCCAATTGGGAGATACACCGTGACGTGGTGATTGAGATCAAATAAAATTGGCCATTTTTATCTGCCAAGTGTCTCAATTTAAAAAAAAAAAAATAAAATCATGTTTTTTTTGTAAGCAGTAATGCATGTTCCCATTCCTGTGTTCACTGTTTGCATCCTTCAGCCTTTTTATATCCTTGCTTTAGTGCCACAGTTATTGTGATAGTATATGTTATGTTCAGTATGCACCAGTTCAGACCTTCAGGTTAGGAAGTGTCGGCAGTTTGTTCTATTTACATATCAGGATGCCATTATTTTCTTCCTACCTGCACTTAGACCACAATTGGACAAGTCCCTTTTCTGTATGCACAAACCGTACATACGATACACCTGGAAAACAAAAAAAAGACACATGGATGTCAACCCTGCTGTCTGAGTATGCCCCAGTATGGATCGGAGCTGACGGCTCAGATCCAACTGCTTCCAGATACAGTGAGATGCTGCAATGGCGCCATCTGGTGTGCTCTTCACTAATAGCAGCGTCATTGCACGTTCACTTGTTCTCCATTTTCATAACACTAAATTGTTGTACAAAGTTTTGCTTTTTATGAAAGTGAATGATCTTTCTTAACCATATGGTTTTATTTTCCAGATCAAGGCTGTAGTTGGACGTCCGGACAGTATACAACCCAATAAATACATCAAAAATTCCAGGTGATACATGAGAAAGAATGGACAGGTTCAAGTTTCCTGATTCGTTTGCTTGGGGAGCATCAACAGCGGCCTATCAAATTGAAGGTAAAACTGGGTATCGTCCACAGTTGGTTGTGGAAATGTACTACTTGATGGTGGAAGTTAATGATTTCCATTCATTTTTCTGACATTGGTCCTCACTGTTACTTTGCAGCGCTGGGGTCCTGGGTTCAAATCCCACCAAGGACTTTATCTACAAGGGGTTTGTATGATCTCCCTGTGTTTGTGTGGGTTTCCTCCCACATTCCAAACACATACTGATAGGAAATCTAGATGGTGAGCCCCAATGGGGACAGTGATTATCACGCCTGAAAAGTGCTTTGGATTAAATAGCGCTATATACAGTTAGTGCGTAACATAAATAATAAGAGTCCGCTAACATCCAAAGATCCTACAATTATGAGCCACCAGTATTTTTTTTCATCTGATGATCTGATCTTTATTGGACAATTAATCTCCCACCTATTTCCTGATGTGACAGATCATGGCCAGTGTCACTTGTCTGTCTTCCAAGGTGGGAGTAAAATACCAACATCATTATATGCTCCAATGACTGAATACATGCAATAATACAATGTCCTCCAGCAGACGTTCTGCTTATTGGCAGTTTCCTCGTAACATCAGGAAATTATTTGGAACAATATAATTTACCAAAAATGTAACATTTTGCTTTATCGAGTGAACCAAACAACATTCATGTAGGTAATGAGAATTTATCCTACTAATGAGTTCCTCCTGTGTGGTGGTAGTAGCTTCCCTCCAGTGCCTTGCCAAGCTGACGGGCCGCAGTCTAAACATGGGTTATCACTGGAACGAAGTTTTGGGGAAGAAGGTCCAAACCAATATTTAAGACTGCCAAGGGCCCTCTAAAGTTAAAGGGAAACCTACAAGGTCCTGATTAAGTCTGTCACTCAATTCCAGAATTCTTCTATTTTGGGGCACCACCACCACACATGACCCAGATCCCCTTTTTTACCACATCCCTTCCAGCATAATGGGGAATATGATTTGTTAAATTTGGAAATTTTATCAGGGGTGAGTGAGAAAGAGAGTTCCTCCTCCCAGACATTCATATAAGTAAAGAAAAAAAAAAACCGAGGTCACAGTTTATTAAGGAGATAATTTTAGGCCTACCAAGAGTGTTCGGGGGTTTCTCAGGTTTAGGAATGGTTGTGATTACTGCCTCAAGGTTTTCATGGCCTTTTGAAGAACTACATTTCCAAAGATTAAAGTTTTTAGGAGGTAAGGAGCTAAATTTTGTCGAAACTATGATAATAGGTGTTAGAAAAACCGACTGGGCCCGAAGGAGAGAACTTTTTTTAGTAAAACAAATTATTTGTTCAATTTCAATGATAGATATGGAAATAATTAGATTACTTAGCTGAGCCGCTGATACTTTGGGGAGTGAGATTTATTTTCTAGGAAGTTACCAATTTCTTGTGGATTAGGCTGGACTGTATGGGGATCCTCTTTTAGGTTGTACAGTGAATAATAAAATCGCCTAAATCCTTTAGCTAGGTCGATCAGATTTAGTACTTTAGTACCATAAGGTTTATTCAAGTATGCAAAATCTTCCCTGCTCTATCTCCCATTGCAAAGTATTTAGTTTTGGACTTTGAGTGCTTTTTCATACTGGAATAAAAGTAGAGCATGCAGCCTCATTCTATGTTTCGTTATTTTTTGGGACAACTTTGGGGTGGGTTTTTTTTTTTTTTAGTTGATTTGTTCCAGATTGTTAATTTGTGTTAATAGGTCTGAAACTGCCGCGTCTCTTTTCTTTTCTACTGCTGCCATCGTAATAGAAATACCTCTCATGTATGCCTTGTGGGCTGACCATACCACTTCGTCTGAGGTGGAGTTATTACAGTTGTGGCCAAAAGTATTGACACCCCTGCAATTCTGTCAGATAATACTCAGTTTCTTCCTGAAAATTATTGCAATCACAAATTCTCTGGTATTATTATCTTCATTTAATTTGTCTTCAATGAAAAAAAACACAAGAGAATGAAGCAAAAAGTAAAACATTGATCATTTCACACAACTCCAAAAATGGGCCAGACAAAAGTATTGGCACCCTCAGCCTAATACTTGGTTGCACAACCTTTAGCCAAAATAACTGTGCTCAACCGCTTCCGGTAACCATCAATGAGTTTCTTACAAAGCTCTGCTGTAATTTTAGACCATTCTTCTTTGGCAAACTGCTCCAGGTCCCTGATATTTGAAGGGTGCCTTCTCCAAACTGCCATTTTTAGATCTCTCCACAGGTGTTCTATGGGATTCAGGTCTGGACTCATTGCTGGCGACCTTAGAAGTCTCCAGTGCTTTCTCTCAAACCATTTTCTAGTGCTTTTTGAAGTGTGTTTTGGGTCATTGTCCTGCTGGAAGACCCATGACCTCTGAGGGAGACCCAGCTTGTTCACACTGGACCCTACATTATGCTGCAAACTTTGTTGGTAGTCTTCAGAATTCACAAAGCCATGCACATGGTCAAGCAGTCCAGTGCCAGAGGCACATCAGGGAACCTCCGCCATGTTTGACTGTAGGGACCGTGTTCTTTTCTTTGAATGCCTTTTTTTCTCCTAAACTTTCTTCTAGACTGCTTTGCATAATCATATCTTTTTTTTCTCCTGTAAACTCCATGTTGATGCCTTTGCCCAAAAAGCTCTACTTTTGTCTCATCTGACCAGAGAACATTCTTCCAAAATGTTTTAGGCTTTCTCAGGTAAGTTTTGGCAAACTCCAGACTGGCTTTGTCTCTGGGTAAGAAGTGGGGTCTTCCTGGGTATCCTAACTTACAGTCCGTTTTCATTCAGACGCCGATGGATAGTACGGGTTGACACTGTTGTACCCTCGGACTGCAGGGCAGCTTGAACTTGTTTGGATGTTAGTCAAGGTTCTTTATCCACCATCCGCACAATCTTGCGTTGAAATCTCTCGTCAATTTTTTTTCCCGTTCACATCTAGGGAGGTTAACCACAGTTCCATGGGCTTTAAACGTCTTGACACTGCGCACGGTAGACACAGGAACATTCAGGTCTTTGGAGATGGACTTGTAGCCTTGAGATTGCTCATGCTTCCTCACAATTTGGTTCCTAAAGTCCTCACACAGTTCTTTGGGCTTCTTTCTTTTCTCCATGCTCAATGTCATCCACACAAGGACACAGGACAGAGGTTGAGTCAACTTTAATCCATGTCAACTGGCTGCAAGTGTGATTTATTTATTGCCAACACCTGTTAGGTGCCACAGGTAAGTTACAGGTGCTGTTAATTACACAAATTAGAGAAGCATCACATGATTTTTCTAAGGGTTCCAATACTTTTGTCCACCCCCCTTTTTTAAGTTTGGTGTGGAATTATATCCAATTTGGCTTTAGGACAATTCTTTTTGTTTTTTCAATGAAGACAAATTAAATGAAGATAATAATACCAAAGAATTTGTGGTTGCAATCATTTTCAGGAAGAAACTGAGTATTATCCAACAGAATTGCAGGGGTGTCAATCCTTTTGGCCACAACTGTATCATTTATGTCAAAGAAGTCTTTTAATTTGGTCTCTATTAATTCAACGTTTTGTTTGTTGGTCAGTAACAAATCATTTAGACACCACCTATTAGCTTTGACCGAAGAGTCCCTATCAGATATGGTGAGTGATTAAAAGAAAAAACAGATTGCGCCACACTGCAACTGGAGGAACTTAATACACGGTTTTACTATGTTTGCACTAACCTTTACTGGTTGTGCAACACCCCGCACAACCAGACTGATGGCTTAATGTGGATCACTGTACTGACAAGGGCCAATATTCCCTCCTCCTCAGATACTCCGGGCCTGGTGGTCGGCTCCTTAGTTCCTCTGGAGATGGAGGTGGGCTCCTTCACTCCTCCACCCGAAGAGGCAGACTCGCTGCACTGGCTTCCGTCCCAGCTCCACACTGTGTATCAGTTGATCATTCAAGGGTGGGTCTTTATGATGTACTGCCAGGTACTGTGGATCTTAGAGCAGCTCACACACCGCACTCCCAACAAGGGAGAAGGAGATTAGCAAATAGAAAAACAAGCGGTGTCAGAGGTTTGGAGCGCTAAAGAAACCACGGGTTGGTGATTAAATTACCGATAATTTATTGCACGAACAGCAGGGGTCCAGTATGCCACAACGCGTTTCGACGCACAGATGCGTCTTTCTCAAGTGGATCCACTTGAGAAAGACGCATCTGTGCGTCGAAACGCGTTGTGGCATACTGGACCCCTGCTGTTCGTGCAATAAATTATCGGTAATTTAATCACCAACCCGTGGTTTCTTTAGCGCTCCAAACCTCTGACACCGCTTGTTTTTCTATTTGCTAAAGATATGGTGAGTGAGACAGGGGCATGGTCAGACCACGAGATCACGCCTATCTTTGCCTCAAGCGCACAACCTAGAATTCTATCATCCATAATATCCTGCTACAACAATTAAATCTAGAGGAGAAATGGACTAATCTCTCGCAAGTTATATTCTGAAACCAGTGATTTCATCTCTCCCCTAGTGGTACATCTGCTTGAGCAATCTAACACGGCAGACATGGGGAGGTTGAAATCTCCACAGGCCATTTTAAACCCTTTGGAGAACACCTCTTAAGTGTTTGTCTGATAAATAAAACTGGTGCGTATTTGGGCCATATAGAGATACAATCCTGTACCTAGTGTTGTTGAAAGAACAATCAAGGAGAATAAAACGCCCCTCCAGATCACTAGTAGTGTCATACAGTTTAAAGGAAAGGGAGTCTTATGAAAATAAGACTTCTTTGCCCATGTAGTCTATTTGATATACCTGCAGGTGCTATGCAGTGTTATATACAGACAGTAAATCCCTATCCCACACAAAACAGTCCAGCATCCTCTATATAGTTCCCCTGCATAATGCCTGATCAAGAGGAAACATGAATAGATAGGTTCCGCCCACATATCTCAATAATTGAGACATGTCAGAAAATCTGCTTATCTGTAGAGGACCGATGTGCCCGGGAACCCTGATGTGAGTCGTGCACTTCCGGTCGCGGAACTAAATTCCGTGACGGACAGGCGCAATCACATGATTGGGGCCGAGTGACTTATTTCCTGTTGCTGACATGCATAGGGGAGGAGCGGCACGGCGTGGAGCGCATGCCGACTCAGCCCTTTCAGCAGACAGCATGGGCAATATACCATAAAAGGGAGTAGCTGGGACAGGTGCGGGCTGCCATTCAACGGAATTCTGAGGAAGGGGGAATTATCTTTAACTCCTCTCAGGCGCCCCAGGATTTAACAGGCCCTGTATAGACAAGATCACTCCTGATGCACCCATCATTGCATCCATAATGGGGGAAATGTGTCGAGTACATAAGTGATCTTTATATATGTTTGAAGAATATCACGCTCCCTGCTAAAGTTGTGCCTGATTTGTATATAAACCATTGCTCCTAAGGCTGGAGATCACACTGGAACCCTAACATATATGGCTATTGTATGCTGGGAAACACTTGCTGGGAAGTAATGATTTTTCTCTTGTGGTCAGATGGATATATAACAGTGATTGAGTGCAGATTAAACCAATACTATTGTTGCGAAAACATGACCAAATGGTAATTTGAACTGCCATCACTTACACCCAGTATTCGTACGGGTTAGGTTGTTTCCATACATTGTATGCTAAGAGTGGTGGGATTTCTTTTTGGTTTCTATAGCAAGTCCCAGGGATTGACCCGGTCTCTGAGGATCAAAAAATTTTTTTCACCTGATTCCTTAAAAAACCTTACACATTAGGGGGAATTAAGTGAATGTTGTATGATTGACTCCTGTTAGACATAGAATAAGGCCAGCAGGGTTAGCCACCGATGTATGGGGACACCAGGGCTTTTTATGTGTGGAAAACTCCATTATCAGGCAGGGTGAGCTAGGGAAAGGACAGGGTTATTTTTCACCCCTTTCCCCCTTCTAGCACGTGTCAATTGTTCTACTGTATAGTTTAAGACCTATCGGTCAATTTGTAAGTATCTAAACGAAAGTTCATTTTTGGAAGGAATATCTTAGCTTGATGATACTAAATCTTCTAGGTTTACATATATCGTTTTTTTGGATGAGCAATCTTGTAAAAATAGCCACTCCAGCTCTTTTAGTTTTGTTGTGTGCAAAAAATTGATGTGGATATCGAGGGTTCTTTAGCCGAGCATTGTCCTGCACCAATTACATTAGCAGTTTCTTTGCAAATATTTTCCCAGAAGATGGATCTTTTACCTGGCGAGTTCAAACCATTGGCATTTATAGATAAACCCTTAATATGCATTGTTAATCTTATATACTGCTTTATGTGAAACTATTGCTCCAAAATGAGATACAAACATGGGGAGGACAGACAGGGGGAAGACTGACAGGGAAACAAATTTGCATGTATAAAGAAATGCAGGATTAATAAACCTAAATTTTTGCTTCATCATAAGAGGAAGACCCCATACAGTTCCAAAATCAAGGAAACGGTAAAAAAAAAAAGGAAAAAATGTGAAAAAATAGTTTGAAAGATAGTGAAAAAGACACTCTGTGGGCAACTTTGCCTGGTTTCAACATCGCACACCAGACAGAGTAAAAGTAGGAAGCAGAGAACGGCTGTGCAGTAATCAATAATGCTGTAAACCAGTCTGGGTCCAGTTACTTTTTCTGTGCCTGAGGAGCTCTTTTGTCATTCGGATATATAGGCTGAATCTTCCATTTTAGCAATAAATCTCTCGCCTTTTCTGGGGATGTGCAGACAAATATGAACTTGTCCTTTTAAGACTTTAAATTTCGTGGGGAACCCCAGTGGTACTTTATTCCTTTTTTTCTGAGGGCTGTAGTATATGGCATATACTCCCTCCTCTGAGCTAAAGTACTTGCCAATAGTCAGGGAATATCTTCAAGTGGCCAAGTTATCTGGACGTTTCGGCTTTATCCTGAGACCAGCCATTAAAGTCTTTTTTTTATTGTATAGAAATTAATATGGGCAATAACCTCTTGTGGTAAATCTGGTTTGAGGCCTTTAGGTTTTAGAATCCTGTGTATTTTATCTACAATTAAAGGCCACGTCACATGCTTCAATATCCTTAACGATATCGCTGAAGCGTCACTTTTTTTAATCGCTTAAACGACATCGTTTGTGCGTCGTTGCGTGTAACGAAGTGATGTTGCCGTGAAAAATCGTTTGATTGCTTATCACAGATTTGAGATCCTGACCTCAAATCCATTTTGTGTCATTCAGTTAACCAACGTTCAACATTGAACAAGTATCGTTCCTGGGTTGTGAGAGTGATAGCTGCTTGCCACATCGTTGGTGCCTCGTTCACGATATCTAGACTTGTGACATCTCACCAACAATCTCGAAAGATTGTCCGAACAATCTCGTTCACGGGAGATCTCTCGTGCGATTGTTAACGATATTGAAGCGTGTGACGTACGCCTTAAAGTGATCCTAAACCAGAAACTGACCCCCCCTTATCTTTAGACCTGTCCCTGCACCCCTCTTATCATTTCTAGCCATCCCTTGGCAGAAAAAATCGCTTTTGTAAAGTAAGAGAAAAGGTTATAATACTTTGTCCTGTGTGAGTTCTCCGTTTCTGTGTGAGCCGCAATAGGAGGCGCCTGTCTGCTGCTGCTGGTAATTATGCACGCCCCTCTCTGCTTCTAAGAGCTGGCCACGTCATGAAAGGGGGGGGCTAAATCACGTCATGCCGGAGCCCGCCCCTTTCATGACGCGGCCAGGCTCTTAGAAGCAGAGAGGGGCGTGCATAATTACCAGGCAGTAGTAGACAGGTGCCTCCTATTTCGGCTCACACAGAAACGGAGAACTCACACAGGACAAAGTATTATAACCTTTTCTCTTACTTTACAAAAGCGATTTTTTTTGCTGCCAAAGGGATGGCTAGAAATGATAAGAGGGGGTGCAGGACAGGTCTAAAGATAAGGGGGGGGTCAGTTTTGGGTTTAGGATCACTTTAACTCTTTGCTGTCGGCAGAAGGAATCACTGTGTATGAAGCTTTGCAGAAGACTTGGCAAGTCTTTGTCAGGAGTAGATTCATCAATCCCTCTAACGCAAATATTCCTCCTGGATCTTTCCTCAAAATCCAGGGTTTTGTTGTGGATTTGAGAAACCTCCTTTTCTAAAGCCTCGTTAGCATCTATTCGTTCATTATGAGACTTGGTAAGTTCTGTCAGCTTCTGCTCCAGGTGATCTATTCTAGATCCCAGGTTCTGAAATTCTCCCCTGATCTCTGCCTTAAACTCCGCTATCATTACTTTGAAATCAGCTCGGAGTTCTTGCTTGAGGGACTTAAGCAAAGCCTCTATTGTTTTCTGTGTAAGGGGAATATCTATCTGAGCTTCCCCTCCCCCATCTGAGGCTGCTGTGTGCGAGCCACATTGTGAGGAAAAGGGAGAGGGGGCTGGGAAATGAGAAGCTGCAGACATGTTGGAGGCTGTATTCAGTATCTTGTCTTGGAGAAATATGTAGTCACCTTCCTTGGAGATTTCCTCCTTCTTGCTGACTTGCCACGCACCATTGGAATCAGTGTGTCCTCAGGTCACCAGGTAACTTATTTAGGGCTTCCCAGAGCGGTTTTTCACCTTGCTGCGCTGAGTTAAAGCCAATCTCTGCTGGAGCTCCTGCTCTAAGCAGCCTGTCCATTTAAAGTTCGGCCAGGCCCCCCACATATATATTTTGTCTGATAGACATTATTAAAAGGTTTTTGTCAGCTAAACTGGCAGTATAAACTAAGCATTGTAGGGGATTACGTGCCCATGGTAATTGCACATTTGCTGTTCTATTTGCTGCCTATGAAGCATGGTGCACCCTTGGAGTGATCAAGCGGCTCAGTGCACCACCCTGCTTCTTGCTTTTACATGTTCCACCTTTTTTTACTGGTGTTTAAAAGAGCTAGTTTGTCTGAAGCAAGCCTTGATTCCAGAGAAAGTGGAGGCAAGCGAGCTCTGTCAATTACCACTGAGGGAAGCAGGGACATTCAAAACCATTGGGTAGGATGATGCACTGAACCTCTTGGCCACACCAAGAGTGCACTGAATTTGATAACTAGTATATGTAACTAAAGTTCAGTGTAATTCTGGTGGGTTTGGATCCACTGCGACGTACACTAGGCTTGCTCTGGAGGGGCATGACTAATTGCCTGCCGGCTCTTTACAAAGGCATCCCATGATGAGGATAGGCTGGGCTGCCGATAGACACTAGTTACTACTTCAGAGCAGATCTGGGGACCGCAGCAACTGACCGAAGGGTCAGAGGCTCACAAACAAGGTACAGGAGGGTGAGACAGAGGTGTGGTAAGACGGGCCAAGGTCGGTCAGGCAGCACAGGATCAAAGTGCAAAGGTCAGGAGCAGAGCGGTCAGAGAAAACATGTATATAAGCCAGGTGGATAACAGGACAAAGAATACAAACTAATGTATGAGTAGGATACTATCAGACGTACTTAGTAGGAACCAACGTTCTGGCAAGGAATATTGGTAGGAACTGCTCTTCTATCACGGTATAGGACAGGGAACCTAATCTCTGCAGGACACAATGGGTTTACTTTTCTGCAGTGACTGGCGACGTCCCGCTAAGGCTTCATAAAGAGCAGCCGGGCAGGGGAGTGCTGCAAAAGGCAACTCAACAAGGCGACCTGACAGGAGAAAAAGCCCGAAAGGGCAGTGGTAAATAGGGTGATACGGAGTAGGTATGTGTGAGTAGGTATGTGAGTAGCCACCGGGGCATTCAGTTTCTTCAGAATGGAGGCATTGGTTGGACATAAACGTCCCAATTCATCAAGACTGGCATTTTTCATGCTGATATCCATGTGTCAGTTTGATGGAGTGCAAGGCATTTGATTCATTTAAGTGGTGATCTGAAATTATTACTTATTTAACCCTAAATATCTTTAATAATAATAATAATAATAATAATTTATATAATAATCTAATACACACTTTCATTAAAAATTCTCCTACCAATCCTCTCTCTATCTCCTTTTTATTTATTTTTTTTACTTCCTGTTCAATTACCTTTACCTGAGAATTCCAGTTCATGCTGGGATACTCAAACGAGATGTCATCAGGTCGCAGAGGCTGCAGTCACTGCTGTAGCCTGTGTCCCAACCCTGCACTGAAATGTCAACAGCGGCTTCCATTTCAGGGGTTGGACTAGGTCCAACTCTATTGAGCATGCATTGTCTATCAAGTTCGATGTGTAGTATGCTCAGTAGGAGCGCCCTGCTCACTATTTCATAATGCTTTCAATACACAATGACAGTGCGCTTCGTTTTCAACTTTGATGAAAAGTGATGATCTGGAAAGAGAGCGCACTGTCAGTGTGTATGGTAAGGAGACAACCTGTAGACCAGGAAATGCAGAGACCAGCCCCTACCCGGTTATCCACGTTACTTGTGGGTGCAGCGCTTGTATCTGCTTTTCCTGCTCCCCATGTTATATCTTTACAATATACATTGACAGTGCACTCTTTTGCCAGGTCATCACTTCTCATCAGAGCCAGTGAGGGAGAGCACTGTCACTGTGCACTGAGATGAGTAGTTGATGGAAAAAAAAAGTCAGTTAGAGAAGAGCAAGAATGGTAAGGGATTTTTTATTAATGTATAGCAATTGGATTATTATATCACATAGACATTTAGGATTAAATAAATTAGTTTCAGACCACCCCTACACCCTGTTAATGAATCAGGTGAAGGCGTGAAGTGTACATGTAGTGACCTGGTCCAGATAATTAAGTACCCTGGACCATGAGTAGCTTGTGTACATCACAGCTCACTTCTTGAATCCCTTCCATGAGTATTGGTTCGCTTTAAGAAAAATATCCAATTATCAGGGATCTCTCATCCAATGGGTTTTAGTAAAATAAATCTTGTTTGCGGTATAATAGGACCATCTAATGGTACTTGTAATTATTTCATTTTGTAAGGAGCAGAGATGTGAATTTGGTGTCCTAGTGGCCTGTTCCCAGTCACATGGTCAATAGGAAGAGCTGCGTCTAGGCTTGTTCTGGCCTGTCCGGAAATCCCCTCCGTCCTTGCCAGGCCTCCAGAGAGAAGAGAACACACGTGGAGGCTGTTTCTACTACAAGATTTCCTGCAGGCCTAAGAGCATGGGATCCCTCTTTAATCTGTACAGACATCATGCTAACGTCTTTCTGGCCGGATCCACCGCAACTTCCTACATTCACCTAAAAGTATTTTTGCCGTATCGCAACTAACTGTGGTTATAGTACAGGTCTGTAACATTTCATTACTGCATCTACCTTACTCTACAAACTATCAAAAGACTCTGACCTATGCTCTTAAAGCTCCAGACCCTAATTCCATCTCAGCATCCAAGCGTAAAGTGGATTTGTCGTGGACAACCCACGAGAGACTGTTTATTTACTCCAAGTTATATCTACCCATTCTGCTGAAGTTAAGCAGCTGTTATCCTCAAGACCTGCTGTCTGTGGTCATCCTATCGGCTGTGGATGCTGTGTGGGGTTGGATAGCAGGGAACGGGATAGCCCCAAATACCAGGCCTATTTCATGCGCCCTCCCAAAAACTCTTTGTCTTGTCTGTGACTGGAGTAGATTTGTGGTGTGGGGAAGGGCACCGCTCATTATGGTTTTCATGAGTGGGAGAAAGTAGGTCCAGTCCCCACTCACTCTGACAGACAAGGGCGTAAATGCAGTGACATTTTTAAGAGTTGCAAAATGTTTGCGCAGCCTCGTGTTGAAAAAAATCTTGCAACTTTTAAAACTTTTTAATTGCCGTAAAAGCGTTGATGAATCAAGGCCCAAAGGTTCGATATTTATGGGAGCTATATCCCCTACAAGGCTTTGTGCTTACTATCTATTGACCGTTTGGACTGACACTCTCACATAATCACATGCAGAGCTACATATTAAGTAATATTGTCCATCTTCTTTAAAGAATAGACATTGTGATCAGCAGCTTGATGCCAGTCCATCTTCTCTACCACCAGCACAAACTTGGTAATAACCAAACGGGGCAAAGCCGCCCTGATGAAGCTGCACTAAGGGGCAGTGTCACGTGTGTGGTTGCAGTCCTAAAATCCAGCTTTTGCTGAACACCATCAAGGCATATTAGACAGGTGCACTCTATGTATATATTTTGGGATCCTGCATCTACAATTATATATGAAACACCTCACAACATTGAGGCCTAAAATCTAACTTTTGTCATATTCACAAAAATGAATACAATCAAATTACATTACAATAAAATTAACACTACCAGGTGTTATGCATGATGGCAAGTCAATAGTAGTAGATATATTTTTACAGTACATGAGCTAACCTACCAGATAAAGTGCTAGTGCAAAAGTGTCAGTGAATTACCCTATAGAATTGTATGTTACATCCTATATGTCTCTATGTAGGTACGGTAGGTTCTGAGCTTCAAGGATATTGTCTTATAATAAGCCATTATCTGCTATACTGTGCCAAGTTATTTTATTAAATGGATTAAATAAGCAGCTAATCTAATACCACAGGGAATGCTCCTCAAGATGTAGTATGTTTAACTAATATAGCAGGGACCAGGGGCGGAACTACAACAGGTGCAACCTAGAGGGCCCCAAAAGACCCTTTGCCCCATAGAAAGACTAATGCTATTTAATGATTTGCAATAATTGGGGCCCCATTGGATCTTTTGCATCAGGGCCCATAGGCTTCAAGTTACGTGTCTAGCAGGTAGATTTATTTAAACCACCTCAACGCCACACATTTCGTGTCCAATTCCTCAGGAGGTCTGATGACGTAGGCACGAAACGTGCATTGAGGCGGTGGTGAGAATGAAGAAATACATCAGCACTTGTTTTGTAAGCAGCTATATATCCATAGGAACAAAGTAGGTAGTTTAAATAAATGTCCCTTGTAAAACAAATTCCAAATATGTTAAATAAAATATAAACAATAGAAAAATAATGTTGTGAGAAGAAGTTTTGAGCTTAGACATTTGTTAGCTTATTTTTCAAGGGTTTTTTTTAAACTTTTTATATTGTTCCTTTGAGAGAACTTGAACTTTCAATCTCTTGATCGCTTGTATAATACACTGCAATACTGTAATATTGCAGTATAATGTAAAATTACCGATTATATGAAGTCCGGATGAGAAGGGGGTGCTTCATAGATGTACAAACATGCCGAACGTGGGGGCCTTAAGTAGACCCCATGCTGCAGATATTGCCATTGGCACCATTTAGTTGCATTGCAATTTGCTCCTTCCCCCATTTACAACTACTTAAAGGGAATCTCTCACCAGATTTTTCCTGCCTCATCTTAGAGCAGCATGATATATGAACTGAGACCCTGATTCCAATGATATATCACTTAGGCGGCCGTCACACGGTTCAATATTGCTAACGATATTGTTTAAGCGATCTGCTTTTTGATCGCTTAAGTGATATCGTTTGTGCATCGCTGCGTGCAATCAAGTGATTTTACAATGTAAAATCGCTTGATCGTGACGTCGCAGATATGAGAGCAGGAGCTCATATCAAGCGATAAAAGCTTGATCAATGTGCATCATCGTGGTGTGTGACACCACGATGAACGATCTCCCAGCGGCAGAGCCTATGCTGGGAGATGGTATCTATGGTAAACGTCGGGTTACTAAGCGCCGCGCGGCGCCTAGTAACCCGATGTGTACCATAGTTACCAGCGGTTTCGCTGCTCCACATCGCTGGTGAGTCTGTCTGTGTGACATCTCACCAGCGATGTGAGCGATATTGTTAGCGATCGCGCGTGCACGTGATCGCTAACAATATCGCTCACGATATTGTAGCGTGTGACGGCCGCCTAAGGCTACCTTCACATGACCGATTTTCGCTATTTGCGTCAAATCTGGCAGTTTTGCCGCATCTGCCACATAACAGCTTACTTACGGCAAGCCCCATTTATTCTCTATAGGACTTGTGATCATGTGCGACACTTGAGGTTTTGCTGGATTCGGGACTTGAGGCGAGTCAAAACCACTACTAGCAGTGGATTTTTTCTGTTGCCACAAGTGCCAGATTTACTGGATCAGGCAAAATCGCAAGTGTCACACGTGACCGCAAGTCCCATAGAGAATGAATGGGGCTTTGCCGCAAGTGAGCCGTTACATGGCAGATGCAGCAAAACTGCCGGATCTGCCGCAAATGGTAAAAATCGCTGATCTGAAAGCAGCCTTAGTTTACTGGGTGCAGCAGTTGTGACACAATCAGAGTTTGTATATGTACCGTGTAATAGAGCCGAGAAAGCTGCTTCCACTCACACCACAGCTCTCTGTATACATTATATACTAAGCTGCTAATCAGTGCTAATCAGTCTAGCAGGAACCTAAGCTTTATTCCAGGCAATGATAATCTTTTTCTCATAAAACACTTATTGTGTTAAAACAGCACACAGCCTAATAGGTGGCACATCTCTGAAATCAGTGTATCAGCCCCTACTTTATAATGTCCTCTAAATTACACAGCAAACATCTGCTCACAGGATCCATTTAAAAGGGTTTTCTGAAGTTCTTAAATAGCTAAAATTGTAAAAACCTTGAACTGCAATGTACCTCTTATTAAATATCTTCTCCATCCTCAAGTATGGAAGAATAATTGTATAATTTATACGACAAGTTCATTACTTAGGCTACCGAACTCCCTTCCGTCTCAGAGTGGCCAGATTCCTAGGTAAGTAGCACTCCTCTGTATTCCAGAGCCTACAAGTACTGCTCTGAAGCTGGCTGGATTGCTGCACCTGACCAGTCTCAGCCCTGTGAGTCTCTCATGGCTGCTCCTGCTAGCGGCATAGTATAACAGGAAGGAAAGGGTTGAAAATCTGCGCTGCTGCTGGACCAGGTCCAAGCAGGATATGCCAGGTTAATGTGATCCTTGTAGTTTATTAAGTCACCGTGTTTTGAAGTAATGAATAACCTCTTTGTCAGGATAAAAACTGCTACAAATTGTTACTGATGAGATACTATGATGGGAGGAGGGAGGAGCCAGAGGCAAAGAGAAAGAAGCAGATTCCTCCGATAAGGAATATTACAAAGTTGCTTATTGTCATGTGAACTATTGATTTATGAAATGAAAAATTAAAATGATAGTTACGCTTTAAAGTTGACGTTAGACAGAAGTAGGGATGGACAAACTGTAAATTTCTGGGTCCATACCAAACACCTAGTGTTCAGGCACGGACCCTGAACGTACCTGAGAAGTAAAAAAAACAAAACAACAAAACAGTGATTAAACATCAGCTTCTATTTACTGGGGTGTGCGCCTTTGTACTTCCAGGGCCGCTCATTAGCTTCCTGATTATTCACTGGTGAGGGGCGCAACAGCCAATCACAAATGCTTTCACAGAGCGTAGGCATCTGTGATTGGCTGTTGGAGCCAGTGCAGTAATCTGGAAACAGCCCATACATTTTATCCTCTACCCTGCAACGTTACTGACAGGTTTATTGACAACCACGGACCTACCCAATACTGTAACATGACACATTTTAGAGTGTCCTATTAATCTGGCCAGACCATTTGACAGTCTATCTGCTCTGTATAGTGAAAACCGGATGAAGAGAACATCTCTCCAATACACCAGACCCTATTGAATGTGAACATTTTCTCACTAAAGTCAGTTACGAAAACGAATAGTCAAGGGGAGACTCCGATGAGGATGGCGAGCAATGTTCTTCTTATACACAGGAGCATAAATTTATTGTTACGCTAGCAGGTGTGGACCAGCTGTGCCACGGTCCAGGCTTAACCTGGAGGGGCATGACTAAGTGCCTACAGGGCTTTCTGCAGAGCCTCTGATGGTGAGGATGAATTGGGCTGCCGGTAGACACCAGGTACCACTCCAGGGCAGTCTCCAATACTGCAGAAGCTTATTCAAAGGTTAGGGATGCAGATACGGACATCAGGCAAGATGGACTGGGTAGTGGAGGCTGACGGCACAGGGTACATGCAGGAAACAGGCTGTATAGTCAGGTACTGGAGACAGGCAGGTCAGTCTGGTACATGGACAGGTCATACGGGTTTAGGAACGGGAGACAGACATTCTGGGTACAGGTACTGGAGACTGACTTGCAGGAAAGTTCTGGTTCAGGAGACAGGTAGGATAAGTTGGGGTACTGGACAGGAAGGACAGGTTCAGGAACTAGAAAACTGCAAACAGCAGATTGATCAGCAACCTGACTGCTCAGTCACTTGTATAGGGGAAGATGCCTTAAATACCCAGTGCTTCCCAGTTATATACAGAGGAAAACATTGAGCATGTGTGCTGCCCCTTTAAGGAGTGGGGAGCACACGCTCACTCCTAAAGGACATTGCCAAAGACCTGCATGAAGTCCAGTCCTGGAGCATGGGGACTGCAGAAAGAGCAGGAAAGCGAACAGGCCTGCGGCAGTGAGTGCATGGCATCCTTGCCGAGGAGGAAGACAGGTCAGTGCAGTGACATCAGCATTACAGTACCCCCCTCCTTACGCTCCCTCCTCACCAGGCCTGAAAGAAATTTCTTCAGGAAAGAGGAGCTTGAATATTCTTCCTGGGTTCCCATAACCTCTCTTCAGGACCAAAGTCCTTCCAGTTAACCAGGATAAAGGGTCTTTCATCTGACCAACTTTATAACCAGGATGTTCTTCATATCAGACATCCACAGAGCAGAACGGAGTAAGAGTGGTGAAAGAATCCGGCTTAAGGGTACCGTCACACCTGGTGACATCGCCCTGATCTGACCTATCGGCGCGAAGCCCGCTGCATCGCCTAATGTATAGGGGCGATGTCGGCGCTAAATATCACCTCTGACTGGTCGCCCTGGTTTCTCAGCAGTGCTCTGAAAACCAGGCGAGCACTCTGGGTTACACATCGCCCATGTAACATGCCGGTTGGCGATGTTACAGGCGATGGGAGCCATAGGCTCCCATGTTACAGCATCGCTGCTGGGGTTTGTAGACATCCCAGTGGCGATGCCGCCTGTAACATCGCCGTGCGTGTCTGGAGGTATCACTGCGTGTAAGCACGCGGACGCTGGTGGGGGCCCCGTGCGTCCCCGTGCATATCCGACAAATATCTGATGTACCCTAAGAAATAAATACATGGAAGGAGTTGGGCATCATAAAGAGGCATGAAGCTTCAATTTATATGACTGGTGTTGATCTTTTCTGATGACTTTAAAGGAACCAATGAAGTATGGACCCAACTTGTAAGATGGCACCTTTTAACAAATCTTTTAGAGGAGAGCCATAACTTATCCTAGTAATGCAGCGAATCTCTACCCTCTTGTCAGCATGTTCCTTAAACTGCATGGGTGTTTTTTTTTTTTTTTTTCTAAGGTTTAGTGTGCTCCCAAATTTTGGCAGCAGGATAAAATGAGCCACGTTTGAAAGTGATCACTATCGCCCAAATGATTAGCACCCAGAGGACACCGAAAATAAGTAATAAAATACATTGTTATATGACTGCCAGGGAGCCGAAGGAATGGGAAGTGGTAGTAGCAGACCAGATGGCTGTTGCTTGGGAGTTAGTTTCTCCGCTGCAACAGGGACACTAACTCCAGAATGTCCTTCCGCAGTGGATGGTTCTCCAGTAATATCGAGAGATGAGCTGGATAGTCTTTTCTGCCTGACATGGACAGCCACCTTAGAAGAGTGACCCCACAACAAAACTTGCTTTCGATCAGGCTCTGATACAAACTCTACCCTGGAGAAATTTGAGACAAGTCCATCCTGAGCCAGGGTCATATCTTGTTGGGGTTCAGTGATATGTTGGAGCTCCTCATCTGGTCAGGAGGCAGGAGGGACCTAGAGAGGGCTATCTGCCTTGATGTTTTTTTCCACCAAGCAAAAATAGAGTATGAAATCAAAGCTGGTAAAGAACCTGGGACCATCTACCCTCACTCCTTTGAGACCATTTTAATAGCCAAACAATTCTTGATTTGATATATTTGTGCTCAGGAGAAGAAAACACCTTGGAAAAAAAAACACAAATAAACCATTCGATTGGAGAGACTTGTGTGAGAACGCCACAGCCTCAGAAGATGAAGCATCCACCTCCAGGTAGAATTGTTTATTAATGTCAAGCCCATGCAGACAGGAGCACATGAGAAGGCCTGTTTTAAGGAAAGAAAGGCAGTCTCAGCCTCTATGGTCCAAATCTTTGGATTTGCGCCCTTGCGGATTTATTGCCGAAATCAAAGGGTTAGAGACGAAAAATGAGGGATAAACTGGCCGTGGTAGTTTGCAAATACTAAGAACTATTGTATTTCCTTGATGCCAGAACGTTGAGGACATTTGAGAAATTGTGGACAATTTCTCAGGATCCATCTTCAGTCCAGTATTCAGGTTGATATAGCCTAAGAAGGGGAATGAGAACTTCTCAAAGACATACTCCTCGAACTTGGCATATAATCGATTCTCCCGCAGTTTCAGGACTTGGCGAACGTTCTTTTTGTGAAAAGATTAGGTCAGGAGAGAAAACCAAGATGTCATCCAGGTACACAACCACACAAGAATAGAGGAGATCTTTGAGGATATTGTTGAAAAATAACTGGGTTATTACTGAGCCCAATATGGCATAACACTGTATTGGTAGTGACCATCCCGGGTGTTAAAAGTGGACTTCCTTACAATTCATTTAAAATGAGATGTTGTAAGCCCCTCTAAGATCAAGCTTGGTGAGATCTTTGCTCCCCTGAAACAATCAAACTATTCCTAAACTAAAGGCAACAAATATTTGTTCTTTAATCATTATGTGGGTGAGACAGCAATAATCGATAAATGTCTGAAAAGTTGCATCCTTCATCTTCACAAGTAAGAAACCTGCCCCCTGCCAGAGAGAATGACTTTTGGTGAATCCTCTTGCCAGGTTCTTTTTGATGTAATCAACATGGCTTGGGTTTCTGCCAGTGACTGAGTAGATACAGCCTCGAGGAGGAGAGGACTTTAGAGCAAATCAATAGGGCACTTGTATGGTCTTTGTGAAGGCAACATTTCCACGTCCTTCTTGTAAACAAACATAGTGTATGACCAATAGGCAGAAGACAAGACTAGAAGACTAAATGTGTCATGGAAGGCCAAAAGGCCTAACAGAAGTCTTGCTGAGTTGAGACACCCATTGTGGCAAAATTGTTCCAAACACAGCAGTTCTCCAGATTTCCAGTACAGAATGGGTTTATGAGTACGGAGTCAAGGCAGCCCCAGGAGCAGAGGGTGTGACAGATTTGAAAGAACTAGAAAGGAGATTTTCTCAGAATGCAACATTGCAGCCCGTAGTTCCACCAGGACTTTGGAGACCTAGAACTGGAATCTGGTGTTTCTTCACCAAAGCTTGCTGCAGATAATTTCCTGCTGAACCAGATCCCAAGAGAGCAAACACCAAGAACTGGATATCTTCACATGAAACAGACACAGGCAGATTCAGTGAAGGGGAAAAATTAACTTCACTAGAGTAGCCCCCTTCCTAAGCTTGAAAGTTTCCCGCATCGCGGGACAAGAACAGGGGAGATTCTCCGTACCTCCGCCAGCCAAGGTAAAATTAGGCAGTAGAGGCTGGCAGCTTGCAGCTGTCCGCTTTCCTGGGCTAGGCTGAAAAATACTGCTCCATGTGTTTTTTATTTTTTTTAAAATTAATTATATTTAACACACTATGACGGCAGGTTGGTTGCCATACACTGTGTATGGCAACCAAGCGCAATCACTGTCCGGATTGAGGAAATGCAGCCTGACTGCAACAGCCAATCACAGAAGATTTTAACTTTTTTGAGTGTGCCTGATTATTTTCTATATCTATTTATCTGATTTTTTATTTATCTATTATCTTTTAACAGCATGGGACTGACCATGTAAAGTGAGCGCACCCTTCTATAGCAAAGCACAGGATGAAAAGGCATGCAAAACTGATACAAACCCAATGTTTTTTTGCTGATCAAGAACAACACTGCGGTGGCATGCATTGTTACATGCGTTGGCGGATGCAGGTGCATGTGTTTTCGTCCTGATCAGGATGCAACACTAGTGTGAAACCAGCTTTACTTATCTAATAATTCCATGAGATGCTCCATGCAATGAACTTTTATTTTTAGTTTGTGTTGTGCCAAAGTGTTTTTTTTTTTTTTAATGGACTGATACTTACATGGCCATTTCCCATAATGTGCGCAGAGCGGTTACTACTACTACTTTAAGTGGCAATGTATTGGCAATGTCTGAACTACAGATCTATGCCTGCGTCATGCACTGCTTTGTACTCAGGAGCTAAAATGGGTTGCTTAGAACTAATATATTGGTAGGATAGATCAATCAATATCAAATCAGTTGGGGTCCGAAACTTGGCATTCCCGGCCATCACAGTTATCCCTGGCAGCGGCCCAATTTAAAGAGCATGCTTCGTATGTAGAGTGACGTGGGGTAATAGTTATTGATTGATTTACTCCGGACTCCTTGACATGCTACATGAAAACCATGATCTTGGCTGGTGATGAATTTGTGTAACACAGGTCAAACCTCTTAGTTAGCCATATATCGCCAGGTTCTTAGGCAGGGCAGAACCAGATTATGGAACAGACCAAAATCGAGATTAACAGCTTGAGTCAAACAGTTCTTTACTACGTAAATAGTTTCCACAATTCTTTAGTCACAACTTCACATGTGAGATAGCGGGCACATTGCTTAAGTACAGTTTCACAGCATCAGACACATTTTAGTTCCCATTGAGCTGTTCCCGGTCTGTCTGGTCCTGTGAGCTGCAGCACAATCCAGCCCAACACAACAGTGTAGTCTGTGACGGTCACCTTCTCTTCAGTAAGTCTATGTCTCTTCCCCTCTTGAGGAGAGCTCCAGAAAGTCTGACCACTAAGGCAGAGAGAGCATCATGCTTCCAGTCACATGCATGTGAAGGTCTTATTCTACCTGTCGCAGAGGAGGTATGGGATTCCCCATAGTGTCAGTTGAGCATGTTTCTCTTACAGACGCTTAGGGAGGTCTCACCTGGGAAGGACTGACAGTCACATGCCACTGAGCATAACCTAATACCTTGAGATAGCTAAGGGTCCTGATTACTTGTCTGTACTCCGGCTCCTTCAGTTTACGGCCTTTTATCCAGTGTTGATCACTAGACCTCTAATTGTTCCTGTGCTTTAATCCACACCCAAGAACCATGCTATCTCACTCTGGTGTCACCCACTTCATGCAGTTTGATGACTTGTCAGATTTGTACGTATGTACTCGTCCCTTGTGTAGCCCTATATACATGTGTGCAGGAAACGTCTTTTTACACTAGAGACTCGCTCCTCCCATTGTGGGTCAGTACCAACACTTAACGTTACTGGCCTACAGTTTATTGCTAGGGAAAAGCACTTACCAAACAGCCTACATAACAGTCCTAGATCTCACTCATTATATCCTTATCACTATACTTATACAATCATATACCTTTTATATTACCAAACATCACTATGCATTATAAATGCAAACATTACTTTACTTTATCACTATACCTTATACCTATAAAAGTGCCACATACTATAGCTATTACAACACATTATATCACAGTTCACATAATCCACTATTTACAAAGCAATGTGACACAATTCACCATAATATACAGTGCCTACAAGTAGTATTCAACCCCCTGCAGATTTAGCTGGTTGACACATGCGGAATTAACTTGGCATTGTGACATTTGGACTGTAGATCAGCCTGGAAGCGGGAAATGCAGTGCCACAAAAAAAATATTTTTTTTTTTTTTTTTTTTTTTTTTTAAGCGTTAAAAGTTAATTCAGAGGGTCATTTATTATTCAACCCCTCAAACCACCAGAATTCTGTTTGGTCCCCCTAAAGTATTAAGAAGTAGTTCAGGCACAAATAACAATGAGCTTCACATGTGTGGATTAATTATCTCTTTTGCCAGCCTTTTCTGACTATTTAAGACCCTCCCCAAACTTGTGAACAGCACTCATACATCGTCAACATGGGAAAGACAAAGGAGCATTCCAAGGCCATCAGAGACAAGATTGTGGAGGGTCACAAGGCTGGCAAGGGGTACAAAACCCTTTCCAAGGAGTTGGGCCTACCTGTCTCCACTGTTGGGAGCATCATCCGGAAGTGGAAGGCTTATGAAACTACTGTTAGCCTTCCACGGCCTGGACAGCCTTTGAAAGTTTCCTCCCGTGCCGAGGCCAGGCTTGTCCGAAGAGTCAAGGCCAACCCAAGGACAACAAGGAAGGAGCTCTGGGAAGATCTCATGGCAGTGGGGACATTGGTTTCAGTCAATACCATAAGTAACGTACTCCACCGCAATGGTCTCCGTTCCAGACGAGCCCGTAAGGTACCTTTACTTTCAAAGCGTCATGTCAAGGCTCGTCTACAGTTTGCTCATGATCACTTGGAGGACTCTGAGACAGACTGGTTCAAGGTTCTATGGTCTGATGAGACCAAGATCGAGATCTTTGGTGCCAACCACACAAGTGACGTTTGGAGACTGGATGGCACTGCATACGACCCCAAGAATACCATTCCTACAGTCAAGCATGGTGGTGGCAGCATCATTCTGTGGGGCTGTTTCTCAGCCAAGGGGTCAGGCCATCTGGTCCGCATCCATGGGAAGATGGATAGCACGGCCTACCTGGAGATTTTGACCAAGAACCTCCGCTCCTCCATCAAGGATCTTAAGATGGGTCATAATTTCATCTTCCAACAAGACAACGACCCAAAGCACACAGCCAAGAAAACCAAGGCCTGGTTCAAGAGGGCAAAAATCAAGGTGATGGAGTGGCCTAGTCAGTCTCCTGACCTTAACCCAATTGAAAACTTGTGGAAGGAGCTCAAGATTCAAGTCCACATGAGACACCCAAAGAACCTAGATAACTTGGAGAAGATCTGCATGGAGGAGTGGGCCAAGATAACTCCAGAGACCTGTGCCGGCCTGATCAGGTCTTATAAAAGACGATTATTAGCTGTAATTGCAAACAAGGGTTATTCCACAAAATATTAAACCTAGGGGTTGAATAATAATTGACCCACACTTTTATGTTTAAAATGTATTAAAATTCAACTGAGCAACATAACTTTTTGGTTTGCAAGATTTATGCTTCTGTTAATAAATCCTACTCTCGTTTGCCGCTTGAAGGCTCTAAATTATTGTCATCTTATCAAACCAGCTAAATCTGCAGGAGGTTGAATACTACTTGTAGCCACTGTATATTCACTATTTTTACACTTACACTGTTTAGTGGCTGCACCAAGATACTACACCTTATCGGCTATTCACTAAATTAACTGCTTGGTGGGAGTGTTGGACAATCACTGGTCTTATTGATAATATACAGTATATATCCAACTTGTAGGTCTTCAATATGTTGGCTCCAAAAAAGGTCCTTTATTTTTTTACACCATAAAAAAACCTGGAAAACCGAGTCTAAAATAAGCCTGATTAAGTCAGTTTCTGACTAAGACTGGAATCACACTGTCCATGTGATATGCGAGTCTCTCAAACGAGTGTCGGATCATTAACCCTGAACAGCCTCCCCCTCTCTGGACAGGGAGTGTGGAGCTGCATAGAAATACAAGCAGCTGATGCTCCCGTCCTGACAGGGAGAGGCTGTTCCAGGTGTCACTTCAGTGATTAAGGCTTGTGTGGTGATTTGGCCCCTGGCCGGGTGCATCACACGGGTTATTAGTGCAGGTCTCTGTTCACATGGGCCGGTTTTCCTGATTGTGTGTGCTGTGTGAAACCTGTCTGGTGTACAGGGGGTTAACAGCTGAAGGGTTTCCATGCGCTGAGTGAACAGCTGAGTGTGAGTGCTGAAGATCTGGGTTATTTCATGAGCCTAATGAGCGGCTGTGTCTGAACCTGTGTATGAGTGCTTTGCTGGGCTAAACCTGAATGGTGCACAGGGGGTTAATCACATCTCAGGTCTGTGTGTGAGATGTGCTGATTGACTCACTGTGTTGCAGCTGTGGGTGAGCCAGCCTGGATAAGAACCTGCCAGCTCCATGCCGGTGCACCTGATGTGTGCATGCCAGCCAGTGATGAGGACCGAATACGGCTCAAGGGCCAGGCGGTCATATGTGTGATTTAAGGACTGAAGACTGCTCAAGGGCCAGGCGCAGGGCCGGCTCCAGGTTTCTGTGGGCCCCGGGCAAAAAAGTCTTAGTGGGCCTCCTTTAGTACATATCGCGGACTATAATTATATATAGCCGCACACTTACCGCAAGCCCCATAGACAATGCATGGGGCTTGCTGCAAATGTGAAGCAAGTGCAGCCACTAGACGAAAAATGCGGCAGATGCGGGTTTTTTTTACCGTAACTGCCACATTATTAAAAAAACGCCTATGTGAAGGCAGCCTTACAGGAACAGTGACTGCCGAAACCAGCAAGAGCTGTTTCTGACAGTGAGTATATTACACGTTGTTAGGAGCGGGCTAAAATGCATTTGCGTTCCCTTGCGCTTTTTAAAAATACCCTTCAAATGCAAAATGTTGCATTTTTGTGCGTCTGAGGATGCTTGGTATATACACAAGCATCCTCAAGCGCACAAATAATGCAAGCAGCTCAATGGAGCCGCACTGCATTATGGGTGGCACCGCAGCTTAGCGGAGTGTCTGGCCGTCTGGATCTCTTTCTCCTCACCTTTCTTCTTGCCGCTTCGGTCTCCTCCGGTCGCTCTGCACATATCAGCACAGTGATGACAACATCGTGCCCCTCCATGCTGAGCTGCAGAATGCAGACAGCGGCAGAAGAGACTATGGAGAAGAATGCTGCTGGCAAAGGTGGCTGAGACTATAGGAGCGGAATCCGCAGGGGGCTACCACTGGTACACATACCTCGTACTCACGCGGCTCTGCTCCGTACACCACCTACGCACGCGGCTCTGCTCCGTACACCTCCTACGCACGCGGCTCTGCTCCGTACACCTCCTACGCACGCGGCTCTGCTCCGTACACCTCCTACGCACGCGGCTCTGCTCTGTACACCTCCTACGCACGCGGCTCTGCTACGTACACCTCATACACACGTGGTTCTGCTCCATACACCTCATACACACGCGTCTTTGCTCCATACACCTCGTACGCACGCGCCTCTGCTTCATACACACATTGTACGACGCACGCGGCTCTGCTCCATACACACATTGTACGCACGCGGCTCTGCTCCATACACACATTGTACGCACGCGGCTCTGCTCCATACACACATTGTACGCACGCGGCTCTGCTCCATACACACATTGTACGCACGCGGCTCTGCTCCATACACCTCGTACGCACGCGGATCTGCTCCATACACCTCGTACATACTCAGCTCTGCTCCATACACCTCGTACACACTCAGCTCTGCTCCATACACCTCGTACACACTCAGCTCTGCTCCATACACCTCGTACGCACTCAGCTCTGCTCCATACACCTCGTACGCACTCAGCTCTGCTCCATACACCTCGTACGCACTCAGCTCTGCTCCATACACCTTGTACGCACTCAGCTCTGCTCCATACACCTTGTACGCACTCAGCTCTGCTCCATACACCTTGTACGCACTCAGCTCTGCTCCATACACCTTGTACGCACTCAGCTCTGCTCCATACACCTTGTACGCACTCAGCTCTGCTCCATACACCTTGTACGCACTCAGCTCTGCTCCATACACCTTGTACGCACTCAGCTCTGCTCCATACACCTTGTACGCACTCAGCTCTGCTCCATACACCTTGTACGCACTCAGCTCTGCTCCATACACCTTGTACGCACTCAGCTCTGCTCCATACACCTTGTACGCACTCAGCTCTGCTCCATACACCTTGTACGCACTCAGCTCTGCTCCATACACCTTGTACGCACTCGGCTCTGCTCCATACACCTCGTACGCACGCGGCTCTGCTCCATACACCTAGTACCCACTCGGCTCCGTTCCATACACCTAGTACACACTCGCCTCTGCTACATTCACACTGTAAATCCCTCCTGACCCCACACACAAACTTCACCTAATTGCCATACACCTAGTACACACTCGCCTCTGCTACATTTACACTGTAAACCCCTCCTGACCCCACACAAACTTCACCTAATTGAGTCTCATGATGGGCAGCACAGCAGAGTCCTGCATACACTGAGGAGCTGATCATGTGATCCCTGACTCCTCCCCTCCATGTGACATCATCACAGGTCCTGTAAGCACAGAGTGTGCTGCTCTGTCGGCTCCCATGGAGGGGGGAGGAGGGAGACCTCTGGTGCTGGAGGAGGCTGAAAATGACCCCCCAGCTGCCCCCTGGATATGGCCCTGGCTGTGGGGGCAGTGTGCTCAGGGGCCCCTGAGGCTAGGATCACAGTTGCATTGTGACCCTAGCCTGATGCAAGTATTTTCGGCTGCAGAGCATAGCGTTTAATGCTATGCGCTGGAGCCCATAGAAACCCGATGTTTACCTTGACAACCACTGGTTGTCAATGTAAACATCGGGTTTCTATGCGCTCCGTTGCTGGCAGTGCATAGCATTAAACGCTCTGCGCTGCAGCAGACAATACTTGCGTCAGGCTAGGGTCACAATGCAAGTGTGACCCTAGCCCTCAGGGGCCCGGTGGGCCCCCTCCAAGCAGTCGGGCCCCGGCACTTGCCCGGGTGCGCCGGGTGCTGACGCCGGGCCTGGCCAGGCGGTCATATGGACGGCGAGAGAGACCGAGGACGGCTCAAGGGCCAGGTCATAAGTGTAGCCGACTTTGGGACTGACTGTGCTAGTCGTGATATGGTCCCGTTGACTATGTGATGGCTTATGTTAAAATGCCATGTGTGATGGATGTGATGGCTTATGAAAAAGTGCCATGTGTGATGTATGATGCAGTGTGGGTTGAGACTCCCTAGGAGTAGGTTGAGGATCCCTACAGCAGGATGGGGAAAGATCCCTGTCAGGGTGATAGACGGTGATAACCGTCTTTAGAACCAGACTGAGGTCTGCAAGGGTCAGTGGAAGATGCCTTGAAGTTCTGGGGAAAACGTAAGTCTAATGTCCTGTATTATAATGTCATGTGATGTACTAATGTGCATATTATGTCATATGAAAATGTAAATATGGTGTTATGTTTCATGTGATGAAAGCGGTTTATGAAATAAATTAATAAGTCCGCTGTTTATGTTCCGTTAAATGTAGTCGCTGCTGTCATTTTCCTCATTCCAAGCGGGTTCCCCTGGGGCGCTACCTCATACTTGTTAGAGTCCATTATGACTTTTAGGGTTGCTACCCTTATTAGGTGGCATTAGAGTTTGTTTACGTCCTCACTGAAGTGACAATTTGCATATGCAATTTCCCAGAGGAGCGCATTGTGGCTAAAAGTTTCCTCACTGCTTGCAGGCTGATCCTCTCTACAAGGAGAATAACGGTTCCCCCAGACCTCGTCTTAGCCTCTCATACAGCCAAATTAGAATTCCCACACACTGCACTGATATGGAGCAATCACCCCGAAACGCTGTGTCTGCAGTTTGGGGTTCTGATCTGGCACAAATCCTAAGTCATCATAACTCCTTCCCGACCTATGACGTTATAGAGACGTCATGGAAGTCGGTGCGTTCCCTACCTATGACGTCTCTATATCGTGATGGCTTCTTTGCGGTCCTGCAGCTCCGGTGACTGGCTCAGTGACGAGTCACCGGAGCTGCAGGAATCCAAGCACCTATACTTTAGCCCAGGGGGAATAGCTTAGCCCCCTAGTGGCTAAAGTCGCTCTGATTAGCAGTTAAAAGTGAAACTGCTGATCAGAGCGAATCAGAGCGATTCACCCCTCCAGATCTGATTTGAGCTCTCCAATCAGATCTGGAGGTGCAGATCAGGGGATGACCTCCCCCTCCTCAGCCCCCCCCTCCCGCTCCAGGGCTTATCAGGGGCCCCCTGTCCCTCCCAACCGCCCCCCCATCCCTCTCCTATTGTAATCTATCAGCCCCATCAGCCCCCTCCCATGTTGCTCCCCCCTGTCCAGCCCACCCTGTCCAGCCCTGTGTCACTGTCTTGTCCCCCCCCTCACCTCTCCTGGGGAGCTGCACCCACCGGTGCACCCGTCGGTCAGCCTCCACTGCTTTGTGTGGGCCCCTCCTCCTCTCCCGGGCTCCTCCTCCTCACCGGTGTATCATGAGTGAGGTATGGTTGGGTGCATGGGTGGATGGATGGGTGCATGCATGCATGGATTGATGTGTGCGTGCATGGATGGATGTGTGCATGCCTGGATTGATGTGTGCATGCATGGATATTGCATGGATGGATGTGTGCGTGCATGGATGTGTGCATGAATATTTCTGCGTGCGTGGATGGGTGCATGCGTGGATGGGTGGGTGCATGGGTGGGATGGATGGGTGCAACAAGGGATCAAGTGTCCTCTTGTTAGTCTCTGGTGCACTGTATGACAGATCATTGCCATACAGTGCACCATAACACTGACCCCAGAGACTGTAGGAAGAGAACACTTGATCCCTTGCTGCAATCTCTGGTTGTAGCATAGCAGAGGTGATCGAGCGTTGTGGGACCTTCGTTGTGGATTACAGCGGAGGCGATCGAGCGTTGTGGGACCTTTGTTGTGGACTACGTCGGATCTTTATAATAAAGATGGAGTCCGAATTTTGTTTGCGTTTTTTTTTTTTTTTTCTTTTCAAATAAAACGCTTTTTCTCTGGGTGTTGTATTTTTTGGCTATTTGCTAGAGATTCCTAGTAGCCGGGTCTAACATTAGCCTGACATTATGAATCTCGGACTTAGCTTTTTTATTGGCAGCTGGCACTGTCTTTAACCCCTGTATTACCCAGTTTGCCACCGGCACCCGGGCAACTGGAAGAGCCTGGGTACAGCGCCAGAAAGTGGCGCTTCAATGAATGGGGCGGCTGCGGGCTGCAGTTCGCAGCATGGGGGTTCCAGAATGCTTGGGCCTCTCCTTGCTGAGGATTCCAGACCCCAGCTGCCAAGTTGTACCTGGCTGGGCCAAAAATATGGCGGAGCCGCACATCATTTTTTTTTTTTTCCTAGAATTAGTTCTAGAAGAAGAAAAAAATGGGCTTCGCTGTATTTTTGTTTGCCAGCCAGGTACAACGGGGAAGCTGGGGGTTGCTGGCAGTCCGTGGCTGCCAAGTTGTACCTGGCTGGACCAAAAATATGGCGAAGCCCCACGTCATTTTTTTTTTTTCTACAATCCGTTCTAGACATAAAAAAAAAAAAAAAAAAAAGCCTTCGCTGTATTTTTGGTAGCCAGCCAGGTACAACTTGGCAGCTGAGGGGCTGGAATCCTCAGCATGGAGAGACCCAAATGTTGTGGGCCCCCCACGCTGCAAATTGCAACCCACAGCCACCCCAGAAAATAGCGCATTTATTAGAGGCGCCATTTTCTGGTGCTGTACCCCAACCCTTCCAGTTGCCCTTGTGCTAGTGGCACACGGGTTCTCCATACGCGACATGATGTCCACTAAAAATTACAATGGAAAATTAGCTCCAATTGTTAGCGGAAACCATGTCGCGTATGGAGAGCCCCTCCCTGTGTGCCTAAACATTGGAGCTCCCCCACAAGTGACCCCATTTTGGAATCTAGACCTCCCCCAGGGAACTTATCTAGATGGTTGATGAGCACTTTGAACCCCCAGGTGGTTCACAAATTAATCCGTAAAAATGAAAAAGTACTTTTGTTTTCACACATTTTCTTTTAGCCTAAAGTTTTTAATTTTCACATGGGCAACAGGATAAATGGATCCTAAAATTTGTTGGGCAATTTCTGCTGAGTACACTTATACCTCATATGTGGTCATAAACCACTGTTGGGCCACGGCAGGGCTCAGAAGGGAAGAACGCATTTCACTTTTTGAATAGAAAATTAGCTCTGCAAGTCAAATAGAGCTCCTTCCCTTCTGAGCCCTGCTGTGCACCCAAACAGTGGTTTATGACCACATATGAGGTATCGTGTACTCAGGAGAAATTGCCCAACAAATTTTAGGATCCATTTTATCCTGTTGCCCATGTGAAAATGAAAGAATTAAGCTAAAAGAACATTTTTTGTTATGAAAAAATGGACATTTTAATTTCATTTCACGTTTCTTAGTTCCTATGAAGCACCTGAAGGTTAACAATCTTCTTGATTGTAGTTTTGAATAGCTTGAGGGTGCAGTGTTTGGATTGGTGTCACTTGTGGGTGTTTTCTGTCATGTACACCCCTCAAAGGGACTTCAAATGTGATGTGGTCACTAAAAAAATGGTTTTGTAAGTTTTGCTGGAAAAATGAAAAATTGCTGATGAACTTTGAACCCTTATAACTTCCGAACAAAATTTTTTTTTTCCAAAATTGTGCTGATGTAAAGTAGACATGTGGGAAATGTTATGTATTAACTACTTGTGTCACATACCTCTCTGGTTTAGCAGAATAAAATTTCAAAATGTGAAAATTGCAAAATTTTCAACATTTTTGCCAAATTTTTGATTTTTTTCACAAATAAACGCAAAAATTAGCGACCCAAAATTTACTACTAACATGAAGCCCAATATGTCACGAAAAAACAATCTCAGAATCGCCAGGATCCGTTGAAGCTTCCAGAGTATTACCTCATAAAGGGACACTGGTCAGAATTGACAAAAATGCAAGGTTTTTAGGGTCAAAATAGGCTGGGTCCTGAAGGGGTTAAAAGGCTTGCTAAAGGTCTATTATGACTTTTGTGATTGCTAACTTTATTAGCTTGTCCACTTCCTCACTGATGTGACAATTTGCATATGCACTTTCCCAGAGGAGCATTGCGGCTTTAAGTCTCCTCACTGCCTGTTGGCAGAATTTCTCCACAAGGAGTTCACACTATATAATTGGTTGGGGTTACTCACTCAATTGCTGATCTTCAAGGTAGCGACAGGCAGGGCTTACAGAGTACAGGGACTAGAGCAGAGCTGTGTGTGATTAGAATGCAGGGACAATAGCAGAGCTGGTGTGATTACATAGTGCAGGGACTATAGCAGAGCTGGTGTGATTACAGAGTGCAGGACTATAGCAGAGCTGGTGTGATTACAGAGTGCAGGGACTATAGCAGAGCTGTGTGTGGTTACAGAGTGCAGGGACTATAGCAGAGCTGTGTGTGGTTACAGAGTGCAGGGACTATAGCAGAGCTGTGTGTGGTTACAGAGTGCAGGACTATAGCAGAGCTGGTGTGATTACAGAGTGCAGGGACTATAGCAGAGCTGTGTGTGGTTACAGAGTGCAGGGACTATAGCAGAGCTGTGTGTGGTTACAGAGTGCAGGGACTATAGCAGAGCTGTGTGTGGTTACAGAGTGCAGGGACTATAGCAGAGCTGTGTGTGGTTACAGAGTGCAGGGACTATAGCAGAGCTGTGTGTGGTTACAGAGTGCAGGGACTATAGCAGAGCTGTGTGTGGTTACAGAGTGCAGGGACTATAGCAGAGCTGTGTGTGGTTACAGAGTGCAGGGACTATAGCAGAGCTGTGTGTGGTTACAGAGTGCAGGGACTATAGCAGAGCTGGGTGTGATTACAGAGTGCAGGGACTATAGCCGAGCTGTGTGTGGTTACAGAGTGCAGGGACTATAGCCGAGCTGTGTGTGGTTACAGAGTGCAGGGACTATAGCCGAGCTGTGTGTGGATTACAGAGTGCAGGGAGTAAGCAGAGCTGGGTGTGATTACAGAGTGCAGGGAGTAGAGCAGAGCTGGGTGTGATTACATACATCTTTCGGTTTCATCTTACAGCAGCAGTCAGTGTGGGGGAGGGCAGTTCAGCAGATCTGAGCTTTGTCTCATTACAAACACATCTGCATCTTCAGCTCAGTTCTATCAGCTGGCCGAGTTCCAGACTATTGGATTCTGGATTACAGGACTTCATTGTTTATGTGATAACATATGTAGAAATAAAGGTATAACTATATTTCAGTTGTGTGCACAGAATCCAGCGCTAAGACATTGTAGTGTAAAAATTCATGCATCAAATATCATTAAATGTTCATTTTACTGAAGGTTAATATATTGAACCCAAGATGAAAATTGAAACAAAAAAAATGTGCATTTCAAAAAAGGAGGGACGTTGAATTAATTCAGCCAAAAATCAATGTGGGAAAATTCACTTTCAAACCTTTTCTACTGAGAAATCAATAGAATAAATTCTGAAATATACCAATATTACGCGCAGCAAACTTTATAGATTATTAAAGCTATGGATTTTTATAACCTATTACAAAACTAATAAAAGAGGATTTATTTACACAGAAAGTGCTAGAAAGAGACAAATCAAATTATTTGATTTCGTTTGTATTTAATCCATGTCACCGGTTGTCAGAAGCGCATTGCTTTCCTCTACACAAGGCTTACATGTGATAACCTAATATAGCCACTAGAGGGAGACAACATCACATAAAAGAAAATGATGGTCCAATTATGTAGCAGAACCTGGTGTACCTGTTATTCTGGACTGACGCCTGAGCCTGTGCTTTATGTAGACCTGGGGAATTATTAATACGTGTCGGCTCTCACTTGTTTCACAGGGATTCCATAAACTCATCAGCTGCCAATAGACTCTTTCATGGGGAATGATATAGGCATTTTCTTTTTATCCGATACATTATATACTGTCTAAGTTTAGAGGGGAACTCCTGGGAGAGAACCTTTTTTTGTACTGTCCCTGCACTTCAACATGATGAAACCTAGCTGGGCACTACAGTTCTAGGATCTATAGCTCACTTATGTCAATAAAGTCATATCTGCTCCTCAGCACTCACCCTTCCCTCGGGACAAAAGATCACAGAGAAGATTCACCCTCATGCTGCTGCTGAGAACAGGAGGGAGTGGTGGTTGTGTGGCCACTGGGGCCTCTATAATCATCCTACATTCCAGCCATCATAATTCTTGCTAGTGTAATGAACAGTGGGAGCGGCCACCGGCCCATGTTCTCACTACATGCCACCCACACTCTATATGCCTGCTGTATGTCTTGCACAACTCTCCTGAGTTGAGTGACAGTGTGTATGTTTGTGCAGCTGTCACTGTCAGTTTAAGGAGAGTACAGCAATACATACAGCAGGCATACAGAGTGGGGGCTGGCACGTAGTGAAAACAGGGGTTGTGACAGAAGCATTGCCGCCAACTCTGATGCTCACACTATGCTCACACTATACGCCAGCTGTCCCTGGTACTTACGCCAATAGCGTACGCTGACACCGTACGCTATTGGTGTAAGTACCACGGACAGCTCATCAGTTCTACAGCACTGCCGCTGGTCCTCTATGCAATTTACGTACAGGACCACCGACAGCACCCTCAGTGCTGAAGCACTTTTATAAAACTGAAAGTAAAACCCAACAAATGTTGGGATCAGATTAAAACCGCTATTAACCCCTCAACTGCCAGGGTGGTAGGTCACCATGTGTACACAGAGCGTACACACTCTATGTACACATGATGGCAACACACTACAGCACATTAACCCTTCATATACCAGCTTTTATTAGCCGCATCTGCAGGCTCTGTGCTGACAAGCAGCGCAGAGCTTGCAGGGGGGGTTAAAATGATTAATAATCACTAACTTTAATCTTTTTTTTTTTTAACACCAGAGTTTTTTACAATGATGTGTCAGCACTGACTCATT
This sequence comes from Allobates femoralis, assembly GCA_033576535.1. Taxonomy (NCBI): domain Eukaryota; kingdom Metazoa; phylum Chordata; class Amphibia; order Anura; family Aromobatidae; genus Allobates; species Allobates femoralis. The sequence continues at coordinate 110,930,049 of JARQOC010000003.1, read as the reverse complement.
ATTGCTTACTGTACGGGAAAACTGGCAAATTCAAACTTTGTGGCATTGAGAACCACTATGTTTGAAGTGATTTTGACAGCACACTTGTGCCACTAGCGCACAGTGTGCTGTATGGGTGCGAGATTTTCTTGCACCCATACAGTTATAATGGCTACTCGCATGTGAAAGTCGCGTGTAGTCACAGCATGCTGCGACTGCAGTCATTTTCAACTCGCAATGCGAGTTTAGTGCGGGAGACTCGCACCAGTGTGGCCTGCCTGATAGGGCAACACTGGTCCGAGTGCAATGCGAGTTTAGTGCGGGAGACTCGCACCAGTGTGGCCTGCCTGATAGGGCAACACTGGTCCGAGTGCAATGCGAGTTTAGTGCGGGAGACTCGCACCAGTGTGGCCTGCCTGATAGGGCAACACTGGTCCGAGTGCAATGCGAGTTTAGTGCGGGAGACTCTCACCAGTGTGCCCTGCCTGATAGGGCACAACACTGGTCCGAGTGCAATGCGAGTTTAGTGCGGGAGACTCGCACCAGTGTGCCCTGCCTGAAAGGGCAACACTGGTCCGAGTGCAATGCGAGTTTTTCTCGCGTTGCACTCGTGAGTCTCATGCCAGTGTGTTTCAAGCCTACTTTTTGTGAGTTTTAACATGATATAAAAATGAGCATTTTCTGAATCCTGTTCAAGCTCGACTCCAAAAATTAATTTTCAGAATAACAGATCTATTTATTAATGTTTGCAGGTTCTATTGTGAGATCTGATAACAGATCCACTTTAGGAAGTTTGCCTAGAAACGCAGTAGAGTTTTTGGGTTACACTTATTTTTCACGCCTAATGTTTAGTTTTTTTTTTTTTTTTTTTTTATTAAAAAAACATGCTTGGGATAGGTTAAAATTAAAATTTTGGCTTCCAAAGCCTCTTTATATCACTACAGAAAGACGACTTCATCTCGCAGCTCATGTCTCCAGCCTCTTCTAAAAGATCCTTTTAGGCCCCTTTCACATCAACGTTTTTTTCAAATTTCGGCAGATCCGGCAGATTTACCTCACCTGCCGCATTTGTGGCACACTTGCAGCAAGCCCCATGCATTGTCTAAGGTCAGGTGCAGCAAGTTTTTTTTCGCGGCTGCTACTACCTCAAGTGCCGGAACCACGGCAGTAGTGCACCTGCCGCAAGCCCCATAGACAATGCATGGGGCTTGCTGCAAGTGTGCCACAAATGCGGCAGGTGCGGTAAATCTGCCGGATCTGCCGCCATTTGATGTGAAAGGAACCTTAGCAGATTTATGATCAAGTCATTGACCCCAAATGTGCCCGTACCCTTTAAAGTAAATGACCTCCCATCCTGTCCTGACCAATTATTTAATATTTTTTATTATGATTTTTGGCTCCAAATTCCTTGCAGTACGCTAGAATAAAAGGGTTTGTCCAGAATAACAAATGTATATTGGTTGTTATTCAGTGAATTGATAGAATAACTTATACTCACCTTCTATATCCCCCAGCACCAGTGCTCTCAGCTGTCCTCGGGTAAAACCTCTGTCCTAGTGGCAGAATTACATAGGACAATTGAGAGCAAATGGGAGTTTTTTCACTGTTAATGCTTTACATTGCTCAGAATATACTTCAACCCCTGGAGGACTGTTTGTCTCATTATCACACAGTAATCATATAGAGACACACTGTCCCTACATAGGACCTGTACAGTAACCATATAGTCTCATGCTTTACTCCTGACATGCCTTTTTTACCCACATAGAGCCAGATGGTGCCAACATAGATTCATCATCACATCTTCACCAGAACCTGCTCCTGTGACATCTGCTTCTGTCATCCGGTACCGCTGTATTAACTCTGTAGATGGTGCTGGTGATAGAGGTGATGTCAGAACCAGAGACTCTAATCAATGCATGCTCTGCCCATTCACTTTGGTTAGAGTTGCCTGGACCTGCAGTTCTTTCCAGTCTGACAGAATGGAGGGTGTGCTTTTCAGCTAAAGTCATCAGCTCCGCACTTTAGCCTATCACAAGACACAACTCCCCTCTAAAACCTTCAGAGTTCTGCTGGAAGCTGCCAGATATAGCTTGTGTTTTGCTTCCCTGGTTCATCTCGTGCTCTACATTGATGTTTTCCTGTTTTACCTGTTTGTTTGGATGCCTGATTATTTAGTACCTTGCTGCCATCTCCGCTTTGACACGTAGAGTGTAATGGATTCTGATTTTATCCTTTTTGTGACTTTTGACCCATCTAGGTGTCTACTCCTGTCTCTATACTGCAGCCTATCCGTAGGCAGCAATCTGTTGGGTCCTGTTGTAAATCCAGATCCCTGTATAGGGGTTAAAGTGTGTCTGGGTTTCTCGGGATTCTGTCAAACGGAGCGGCTTATGCCAAGTCTGCTCGAGAGACCCATTTTGAGCCTGTGGCATTGGACAGACGTCAAACACATAATAGTGACTACAAAGAGTCATAGGTTGTCAGATAAAAAGTGAACCCAATGTCCATTTTGTACCTCCAGTCTCCGGTGACACCCAGCCCTACTATTGCAGAGCAGCATGCACTTTATTCAGCACTGGACAAGAGTCATTCTGCCTGCTGATACAATAGGTAATTTTCCTGGGCACCGCTAGCTCTACTATATAGAAGGTTTCCAAGTCCAGGGTCCGAGCAGCTGGCGGAACGTTTGGGTCTTAATATTATGCAAAAGAGAACATCAGGACAGCAAAAACCAAACCTCGGCACATGTGATCATCCTTATACAATGCAGGTGGCAGTAAATGGCACCTGTATGCAGCTGGCAACAATCGGAGACAGTAGCCACAGGAGTCTATAATCCCTCTGCTAATCCCTTTAATTTCCTAAACCAGTCCTGATTGTAAAAGGAGCAATTCATTGGACAGATGTACAGTATATTCCTCATACAGGGAAGGAAGGAGAATGTAAGAAAATGCTTCCAGTTGTGACTCTGTATAAATGTGTTTTATGTTTCCAGCGCATTCCAACATGTTCCCCTGAAGACTGCAGAGTAAGCAGACATATTAGAGAACTAATTGACGAGGACTGTGAGTCATTTACATCTGCATGAACAATTGAGAATGGCCCTTAGGACTTCTCAACATATTGGGAACACTTAGCCCTCCATTCACTTACTGATTGAATCACTTTGCTTCTGCAGCTGTTCTCAGCGATGACCAGGAAACATGACAGAGCGCTCACCAGTCACTCACTCCATGTAGGTTGTTAGTGCGTCTTTTACAATAATATTTTTACAAGAAGTGACATGAGGTAATAAAAAAATGTATTTATTATCGACAATCAAGCATTTATGTATATTATATCCGATTGCACAGATATATACAGAGGTTGAGTCAACTTTAATCCATGTCAACTGGCTGCAAGGGTGATTGTTATTGCTAACACCTGTTAGGTGCCACAGGTAAGTTACAGGTGCTGTTAATTACACAAATTAGAGAAGCATCACATGATTTTTCTAACAGTGCCAATACTTTTGTCCACCCCCTTTTTTATGTTTGGTGTGGACTTAGATCCAATTTGGCTTTAGGACAATTCTTTTTCTGTTTTTTCATTGAAGACAAATTAAATGAAGATAATAATACCAAAGAATGTGTGATTGCAATTATTTTCAGGAAGAAACTGAGTATTATCTGACAGAATTGCAGGGGTGTGAATACTTTTGGCCACGACTGTAACAAATACATATTCTTATACCAGAACTAGTCAGTAATAAGCTACCATGTCCGAGAATAGAGCTGATTGATCCCAATTCAAAAGCATCCCCCCAGTTCTCCACCTTTCCTGAATGCTCTGCTCCTATTTGAGTCTCCTTACAAGTCCAGTCTGCTATTCCACTACATGTTTTCCTGAAATTGGCACCACTTTTACTCACTTTTGAATATCCTAAGCCCAGTCTGATTATTCTAACTACATCACTGGTTTTCTTAAAGGAATCTTTCAGCAGTTTTTTTCTATGTAATCTGAGGACAGCATGAGGTAGGGGCCGATACACTGATTTCAGCAATGTGTCACGTATTAAGCTGTGTGCTATTGTCTCCATAAAATGAAGGTTTTATCACCAGCAGATTATCACAGTCCGGACTACTTAGCCCTGGTCCACCCATGTCCCCTCCTCTGATTAGTAGCTCAGTGTCAATATACATGGTTCAGCTGTATGGGAGAGTGATGCGAAAGAAGCCGTTTCTGCATGCACGCCACAAACAGAGTCGCCTGAGGTATGAAAAAGCACATTTGGACAAGCCAGTTTCATTTTGGAAGAAGGTCCTGTGGACTGATGAAACAAATATTGAGTTGTTTGGTCATACAACAAGGCATTATGCATGACGCCACAAAAACATAGCATTCCAAGAAAAACACTTGCTACCCACTGTCAAATTTGGGAGAGGGTCCATCATGCTTTGGGGCTGTGTGGCCAATGACGGCATCGGGAATCTTGTTAAAGTTGAGGGTCGCATGGATTCCACTCAGTATCAGCAGATTCTTGAGAATAATGTTCAAGAATCAGTGTCAAAGTTGAAGTTACGCCGGGGATGGATCTTTCAGCAAGACAATGATCCAAAACACCGCTCCAAATCTACTCAGGCATTCATGCAGAGGAACAAGTACAATGTTCTGGAATGGCCATCCCAGTCCCCAGACCTGAATATCATTGAACATCTGTGGGATGTTTTGAAGCGGGTTGTCCATGCTCGGCGACCATCAAACTTAACTGAACTGGAATTGTTTTGTAAAGAGGAATGGTCAAAAATCCCTTCATCCAGGATCCAGGAACTCATTAACAGCTACAGGAAGCGACTAGAGGCTGTTATTTTTGCAAAAGGTGGATCTACTAAATATTAATGTCACTTTTCTGTTGAGGTGCCCATACTTTTGCACCAGTCAATATTTGAAATGATGCATATTTCACATTTTCGGTTAGTGCAATAAACCTCATTTCAATCCTGAAATATTACTGTGTCCATCAGTTATTACATATATCCCACTGAAATAGCTGTTGCAAAAACCCAATTTTAAACAAAAAAAAAAATGAGTAAGATTAAGAGAGGTGCCCAAACTTTTTCATATGACTGTATCTGTGTATATACTGTGTATCTATGTGTGTATATAGTGTATATCTATATATGTGTATATACTGTATATCTATGTGTATATAGTGTATATATATGTGTGTATACTGTATATCTATATCTATCTGTGTGTATATACTGTATTGTATATATATCATTGTGTATATACTGTATATCTATCTGTGTGTGTATATTGTGTATATCGATGTGTATATATTGTATATCTGTGTGTATATACTGTATATGGATCAGTGTATATACTGTATATCTATGCATATGTGTATATACTTTACATGTGTGTATATACTGTATATCTATGTATATATGTGTATATAGTGTATATGTGTGTGTATATACGGTATAGCGATATCTATATATGTGTAGATAGTGTATATATATGTGTGTATATATATCTATGTAGATATGTGTATATACTGTATATCTATATGTCTGTGTGTTTATATAGTGTATATGTATGTGTGTATGTTGTCCTCCTCTGTCTCCGGGGCTTTTTCTCCCCTGTGCTGTCTCTGTTCCCGGGTCTCCTCTGTCCCTCAGAGCTGCTGTGGCTGGGGGTTGTTTTCCCGGAGGTGCAGGTGCGGGTCTCCTCTCTCCCTCTCTGTGAGGTGCTGTGTGTGGGGGTTGTTTTACCTGAGGTGCAGGGTGCAGGGCCGGGTCTCCTCTATCCCTCAGAGCTGTTGTGGCTGGGGGTTGCTGTCCCGGAGGTGCAGGGTGCGGGGCTCCTCTCCCTCTCTCTCTCCCCGGGTCTCCTGTCTGTGTCTGTGGGGTGGTTGTCCCGGAGGTGCAGTGCGGCTGCGGCTCGCGATGACACTACGCGTCATCACTCGCAGTGCCGCAAAGGAGTATGGGATTCGGCTACAACACCCGAATCCCAAACTCCCGATTATATAAGCAGATTGATATGTCATCTCTGTCTATCACTCTACCTGTTCTCTATGTTCTACAAGCAACCTTTGAATAACATCCCACATGCTTGGAAAAAGATCTTATATGTGAAAGATCGAAACATTGCATTTGAGATGGTGGAATAAAGGACCTTTTTTCTATACAACCGGCTATGTGGAGCGCTGTCTTCATCTATACGTATTTATTACTTTCCAAGATGGCTCAGTGGGAGTGATGTGTGCTGTGATAGGGGTGGGATGAGATCCCGCTTATCCAATTGAGGTGCCCTAGACCATTCTTTAACATCCCCACTAATTCTAACCTCCCAATCATAGGTCCAAGTCTTTTCCCAAGCTACACCAAATTTCTGGAATGCTCTGAATTAGCACTATCCAAAACTTAGTTTTTAGGCACTCTCTAATAACACCATCTTTTTCTTACTTACATGTAAGTCTCTCGGACGAGACTCGGATCAGTGACCCTGAGCGGCCTCTCCCTCTCTGAACGGGATGCTGCACATAAACACATGCAGCTGACACTCCCGTCCACAGAGGGAGAGGCCGTTCAGGGTCACTGATCTGAGTTTCGTCTGAGAGACTCGCATGTAAGTAGGAGAGTGTTTCCACCCAAACTCCACCAAACTCAAAAGCTCTACACAGATTGGCTGGTGATGGCTCATGCAGCCTTTACCACCCCCCACTTTCTTCAAGATGGCTGGACCATCATTGTAAATGAACACCTGTACTTTGTGTCACCCCACCTCATTGTAGATTGTCAGCTCTTATGACCAGGGTCATCTTTTTTTACTTATTGTATTATTGCATTTTTTATAATTACTTATGACTGTTTGTATATGAATCTGTGAATTGTAAAGCGCTGCAGAATGTGTTGCTGCTATATGAAGATTATTATGTGTTTCCATGTCTACATATTATTCATTTTGGTTTTGTATTCTGTTCTCACTATTTCGTGTATTTATCCAAATTGTTGATTCTTAATATGTTCCATGTTTCGATCTTTTTTTTATCCCTGATGAAAACCCTTCATGGGTTGAAACGTTGTTTTCACGCTTAACATTATCTCGAGCGTATATATAACAGATCCGCTTTTTCCAGTTATACCGAGTCTCTCCTTTTCTAAGTGTGCCGAGGTTTACTCTTTATATTTTGGACTTTTCACCTCTGAGCACCGCATCTACGGGTTGAGCCAGGTCTAATCATCTCATACATTATTTTACAGTAGTGATCTAATCGTCTGGAGTCCGGCTGCTGGAAGACTCTGGAGCAATGTCTCACTACTGAATTTGATGACTATTTATAAAATAATTGTTTTAGGCCAAATCATCTAAAGCCAGAGGACACTTTTTTTGTGGCAACTTGTCCCATTGTGAAAGGATCAGGCAGAATGTGAAGGGGCTATTGTATTGCAATAATGTACTGGGTAACAACCAAAAAATATTATTTTCTGTTGCCGCTGAATCTTTTTCGGGCTGGCTCCTGTGGATGCAAGGCACTTACCAACCAATTATCGTTGCCCCTTTTTGTAGAGCTGGTTGTGCTCACAACATGCATTCTGCTGCACAGGACGCAGCCTGCAGTCTCCCTGGGCCTTACTCCTGTATATGTGGCTGTCTATCAGCATGCTCACAATTTGGCACACACAGAAGATTGCTTATTCTCAGAAACAAGTTACAGGTAGTAAGAGAGTGGATATAAGAACACCCTTACTATGTAGGCTTATTAAGGGAATGATTGGGATGTGTCTAGGAATGGAAATGGGAGTGATTCTCTTTAAAGGGAGTCAGCTAAACCCTAGTAACAATGTAATCTGAGAACAGCATAATGTAGGTTGTGACTTAAGCCAGCGTCACACGTGTCAATATGACCTGCTATGTCGGAAGCGATGCGCGGGTGTGCGCTCGCTTCCAAATTCGCAGGCCAGCTGTCACATGGCAAGATGTTGCGGGTGACGCGGCGGTGATGTGGGGCGGAGTCATCGCTTGCTGGTCTGGGATCAACCCAGTGAGCGATCCGCAGCAATGCTGCGGTATAGGCTGGATCCGCCAACATCGCTATTGCGGTGTCAGACGGCGCGATCCAGCCTAATCGCTGGTTGCAGATTGACAGGTTTACGTTCATCCTCTTAAACCTGTCAACCTGCGACCAGCGATATATCGCAGTTGCGTCGCGCTGTCACACAGCACGACGCACTTGCAATATCTCTAGCGATGTCACTTTTCGGCGATGTCGATAGTGATATTGACACGTGTGACACCGGCATTACTGGTCTGCATTCTGTCATTTTCATGCAATCACTGCTTTGTTTTGTTTTTTTGCTGCAGGTCTAGCACTGCTCTGACTCCTGAGCTCTGTATAACTCTTCCCACACCACTGATTGGCATCTTTCTGTCTACACTGTGCATTGTCAGCAACCTGCACCAGTGGTGCTGATGGGGTTACACAGAGCAGGAGGACTAGGAGGCATGAGACACCAAGACCTCTAGTGATAAACTGCTGCTGATAAAACACAGATTATATTCAAACAGCAACAAGTATGAACAGACACATCGCAGGAATCAAGGTCTCTGCTCCCACATCATTCTGCTTTCAGATTACATAGTAAAATCTGCTGACAGCAGGTTCACAACATTGCATACAATTTCTCTTTACAAGTGTTCTCATTTGCAAGAATTTTTTGGGGTCCATAATCTCATGTAAGGCTTCTTTAGCATCACGTAATATCTGTTATATTACCAAATGTTATATGGAATTGGCATTTGAGAAAAGGCTAAAACATGAATTGTTCATGTGCTACAACTTTAACATTAGTAATTAATTGGAAAAAAAATACCCTTTTTAGTGACCTCCCTTTTTAATGAAATCTTACTCACCAATAGGGAAAAGCATTATCTAACCATTAATGTATGGACTCAAAGCCTGGGGGGAAGACAAGTGCAATCACAGCAAGAGCAAAAAAACGATTCTATAAGGAGCCGTATTGTATAGAAAACTGCACTTTACTGATGAAGGTCATTTACAGCCTTTTAACTGGAATATCCCTCAGCTACTCATTTCATGTCTGTCCTGTCCAAAAATATCCTTTTCTAATCAACCGCTGCACACACAATTAGTTTTCTGACATATGTAAATCTTCCCTCTGCTGGGAAATAAATAATCTAAGAAACGATTGTGGATCTCATCAGTATTTAGTGCAGATTAAACATTTCATTACTACAATTAAAGGCAAACTAAATCTAAAAAAAACCTTACCTATTGCAAATTTTTCAATGTGCAGGTCCTCAAAGAAACAATGTACATCTGTGCTTAAAGTGTAACCGCCATTTAAATTTTATTTAATATTAACGCAGAGCAAGTGATTTTAATAAACTTTCAAATATAGCTTATTGGAGAATTCTGGTTGAAAACCATTCATAAACCTTCCACAAGGTGTCCCCACAGCACTGTGTGTGAAGCAGACACGTGTTCATTCTCAGTCAGATCCGTCTTCGCACTAAATACGGGGCATGTACCATAAAAGGGTGGAGAGGGCGTGGCCTACACTGCTGACTGCAGCTGGTGAGAAAACAATATATCAGAGTACTTCAGGCTAGAGCACAGTTGCTAGGCAAAGTCAGAATGTCAGGACCAGTGTAAACTCTTCTTCCCTTGGCACAAGCTTCTGATCTGTCATCTAGCTCCACACAGCTCAGTTGCTATCTCTGTTAACCCCTTATATGCTGTCACATTGCACTGCTCCTTATCAGCTGCTGGCCACAACCACACAGCCATAAAGTGCAGTTATACAAGTCACTAGCTGTAGTACCCGGCTACGCCCGGGTTAATAAATAACTGCTGTTGGCTATAACAAAATAGAATTTGAATATGTCATATTAATGACCTGTAGGAAAATAGAAGCTGAGCTGTGATTGGTTGCTATAGGCAGCCTGATAAATCTCCAGCCAACAGTAAACCCTCCCTCCGACCAGGCTGTATGTTACCTCACACATACACATAATAGACAGCTCACGTGACTGACATCTGCCTTAATTCTATATATAACAAAGTATTCACTGATCTCAGGGAGACCAGTTCAAGAAAACACTGCGGGCAGCCGGCTAAAGCGCTCAACACAGTGAATTCCTAGGCCCATTGCCTCCTGGGAATTTAGAATACCCAAATAGAGTCTGTGGAGCCTCGTTTAGGAGTCTCAACACAGGACTAGCCAGATCTTCCTCTAGTGAAGGACCTAGCCATGATAACCACCATATTAAGTGGCCCTTTGAGTCAATATCCAGCTCTTTACAAGCTTAAAGATATGACAAGGGAATACCAAGGCCAGGTATCCATCCACAGACAGCTGTTTAATTCTATATACGGCACATGTGTTGCACATTGGCTGTTTTTAATCAGATGTTTATTTTTGGAAATTATAGATACCAGACGTATGAGGTGAGTTGTGTGAGGCGATTTGTGCACATCTGTGTCTGTCCGTGTGGTGTGTGTCCCTGGGGTGTGTGTGTCCCAGTGGTGTGCGTGTGTCCCTGTGGGGGGGTCCCTGTGGTGTGTGTCCTTGTGGGGGGAGGGGTGGCTCTGTGGTGTGTGTCCATCCCTATGGGGTTTGTGTGTTCCTGTGGGGTGTGTGTGTGTGTATCCCTGTGTTGTGTGTGTCTCTTTGTAGTGTGTGTGTTTGTGTTCGGGTGAATGGTGAGTATCCAATGTTGGGGCTCCACTTTAGCTGTTACTGTGTGTGCAAGTGGTGTGTATACATGTCCCCGTGCGTGGTAAATACTCCATGTCAGGGCCCCCCCTTAGTTACTACATGCTGATATATTCTGTTAGCCTTTGGTGCTGTCATTAAGCCCCTCTCATTCACAACTGTCAACTGGTAACTGTCACTTTCTCTCCATTATGTAGATCGGGGCAAAATTGTTTGGTGAACTGGAACGTGCAGGGTTAAAATTTCGCCTCACAACATAGCCTATGACGCTCCCGGGGTCCAGACGTGACTGCAAACTTTTGTGGCTGTAGCTGGCAGCTGTCAATTTTCCTCCAACGCTTTTCCTTTCACTTTTTCCCCATTATGTAGATAGGGGCAAAATTGTTTGGTAAACTGGAACGCGCAGGGTTAAAATTTCACACAAAACATTTGGCACAAAAAATGCATCATCTTAGCTGGTATGTGACCCACCATTAACAACCAGTGCAGTATTGTGTTTTGACATTTACACTTTAAACACCTCTGTCTGTCTCTCAGGAGCAGCGGTGGGGGCAGAATTAGCCAAAGTTTAGCTCCATATACCTGCGCCATAGGGCGGAGTCCCACTTGCGAGTGACATGCATGAGTCTCACATTGCATCACACGTACGGCATGGCTGTCGGCTCTCTAGAGAGGAGTTTGTAACCACATAAAAAAACATGCAACTGACATGCTCCTCTCCAGAGAGCTGGCGGCTGTGATGCATGGGTGATGTGATGTGAAACGTGTGCATGTCTCTCGCAAATGAGACCATTGCCTCGGCCGTGTGACCACAATAGGTTTCTAGTGAGTTTTTGATGTTGCATATCTTTGCATCAGAAATGCATCGTCTTACATCTCCAGGAAAGTGTATTGGATTTATAGAAATCTCCTGCCCTTTGTGCTTCTTTTTTCACTCAGCTTAAAATATCCCACTGTGCGTGTTTCCAGTCTACATCATGTGAATATCTCTTGTGGGTACACTGAGTTTTCTGTGCAGATATTCCCCATAGACTTGCATTAGGTGCGGAAAATCACAGGTAAAAGGGCACACATGCATTTTTAGTGTATTTCTGTGGCTGAAACTGTGGCACCCCTATGGCAAGGCGCCACGGGAGGTACTGCACCCCACATAGAAGGTGTAGTGCCTCCGAATCTGTGGATATGGAGGACCCTACAGAGTCTGCACCCCAACACCCATACAGTAGGCCACATTAGTACAGAGGACCGTATATTCAGTAGGTTCCAGAGGGGTGGAGCCTAGATGAGCCGGAGACGAGGAGGGACAGTTAGACTAGTCAGTCAGATGGTGTAAGAGAGCAGAGAAGATGGACGCAGGAGACCCTGCAACCGTGATAGGAGGGCACTTCTAAGGAAAGGGGTGACCCAGACTGAGAAGGGGGCCACTCGAGGACTGGTCGGAGCCAGCTGGAGACCCAGGTTATCACCGGTACACCGGAACCGAGGCAGTTAGGTAAGGTCTATCCCTAACCGCAGACCAGCATGCTGTGGGCCTAACATAAGGGAGCCACAGCACCCATCAAGTGGTCCAACATCAGTTCGCAGCTGGGTTTGACGCTGAGAAGAATGAGAAGAACAGAGACTTTAGGCAACAGAACCCGAGAACTAGAGACTAGACTGACGAGTGGGAGTACAGAAGGCCATCAGGGCACAGAAGGGAAAAGGACCAGGAGAGCCATTTTACAGACTGACAGACTCTGGAAAAGCCTTCAAAATCCGCAGCCACGGGCCCCGGTTAACCCAGACTGTACCATGTACCGATTTTACCTGGTGCAAGTAAAGAACTTTTTGAGCTGATCTGGTGTCTGGTCTCCTTTCATCCATTGCCCAGAGGGCCTCTACAGCATCACAGAGGTGAGGACTACTCCCCTCACCCACCCCTCTGCCCTGAGGTAAAGCTCCACCTGTGGGGAGCTGTACTACCAAAGCTGCATTTCCATCACCTCAGTGGCCGGCCGCAGCGCTGGTAACCCTATTACCAGGTACCACCGGTGGCATCAAGTTACAATTCCCCCATCATCACCCCCACTTGCCATTGAGGGTCCAGGCACGGAACCGGGAACCGACCAGCTGTGATCCCTACTGAAGCAGCAACGTGTCCCGGTATTCGAGTACCCCCTACCCTGTCGACCAACCCAAAACAAATACACATCGCAGCATCAAAAACCAATGTTAAAAAAACGCATGCAAAAATGCATTGATAAAACACAAGTAACTTAATTTAAATAATAGGGGCAGAAATGGTGCAGAAATTCTGCATCATCAAAAACTCACAAGAGCCAGCTTCACACAACGTTTTTTTGGATCCGGGGCTGTCCAGTGTGGACCGGACAGCCCTGGATCCAATTTTGCCCCCATGTATCCTTATAGCGCCGAATTGTGCCTATTTGGCGTCCGGTTTGCTGCTTTTCCGGCAGGATCTGGTTTAGTCTGATTTTTGCATCGGACACAAAACTGGAGTCTGCATAATTTTGTGTCCGATGCAAAAATCGGACAAAATCGGATCCTCCCGGAGCCTGAGTGATCCGGCGCCCCATAACATGGGAGTCTATAGGCACCAGATCGCGCCGGATCCGACATAAAATGTTGGACCGTTTCCCAGACGCTGGGTGCTTGTTGCAGCCACCGCTGAATTTCAGCACCTAGAGAGCTCCCTGGCTGAAATTTCAGCACCACGGCTAGCTCCCATCCAGCCGCTATGCAAAAATTTCAGCACTGCACAACGACAGCCGCTGATTCCGGCAGAAAACAGGATCAGAGGGCATATTTGCCCTCCGGTACAGTTTGTTCGGGGCTGTCAGGTTCTGTCCGGTGCATCCTCAAAGCATCAGACAGAACCTGACAGCTGAAAACAGTGGTGTGAAGATAACCTAAATACTGATCATTTGGAATGTAACCTGAAAGAGCAAAAGAGGAAAGCAAGCTACATAAGGATACAGTCACACTGGGCATTAGGCCATGTTCACACTGAGGATTTAGGGCATTTAAACTGTCAGTTTTTCAATTAAATAATGCAAAGATAATGCTTATTTTTTTCTTTCCCTGAAATGTTTCCTGAAACTCTTTTGAAGCTTTTTTTGCTGCCTTTTGGTATGACAGAGACTAGTTTGAAGCAGAAGCAGATCGCATCAGAAACCGCTGCAAAGAAGTGACTTAGTTTTTTTCCCATTTGTTTGTTTCAAAACTTATTCAGGAAAAAAAATGTTCTAAAAAATCTTCTCATATTAACAGCAAAGTGGATTTCCTATACAAATGAATAGGAGGTTTTTATATATCGTAAGTAGTTTTATAAGTAGTTTTGTAAAGCAGATTTTATAGTATATCTGCTCCAAATAGTCCTCAAAAAAAGTCTGTCTAAACAAAGCCCAAGGGTGCAGTAAGGAGCCCCAATATTACTAGACTGCTACCAACTACAAGCAGGTGCTGGGAATTTGTCCCTCAATTTTTCAAAACCACATAAACTCCCATGTAAATTTTAAGCCATGTAGAAATGTAAAAAATATTAACATTTTTACATAATGCATGATCTAACGCATTCTAATTATGAACTGATTCTAGTTATTTAAATCGCAGGATTGATGGATCTATATGATATGATCTATATGATATGATATGCCATGATCTATATATGATATGATCTATACGATGGGATCTACAGTATATGATATGCCATGATCTATATATGATATGATCTATATGATATGATATGCCATGATCTATATATGATATGATCTATACGATAGGATCTATATGATATGCCATGATCTATATGATAGGACCTACAGTGCCTACAAGTAGTATTCAACCCCCTGCAGATTTAGGTGGTTTGATAAGATGCAAATAAGTTAGAGCCTTCAAACTGCAAACGAGAGTAGGATTTATTAACAGAAGCATAAATCTTACAAACCAAAAAGTTATGTTGCTCAGTTGAATTTTAATAAATTTTAAACATAAAAGTGTGGGTCAATTATTATTCAACCCCTAGGTTTAATATTTTGTGGAATAACCCTTGTTTGCAATTACAGCTAATAATTGTCTTTTATAAGACCTGATCAGGCCGGCACAGGTGTCTGGAGTTATCTTGGCCCACTCCTCCATGCAGATCTTCTCCAAGTTATCTAGGTTCTTTGGGTGTCTCATGTGGACTTGAATCTTGAGCTCCTTCCACAAGTTTTCAATTGGGTTAAGGTCAGGAGACTGACTAGGCCACTCCATCACCTTGATTTTTTCCCTCTTGAACCAGGCCTTGGTTTTCTTGGCTGTGTGCTTTGGGTGTTGTCTTGTTGGAAGATGAAATTATGACCCATCTTAACATCCTTGATGGAGGAGCGGAGGTTCTTGGCCAAAATCTCCAGGTAGGCCGTGCTATCCATCTTCACATGGATGCGGACCTGATGGCCAGGCCACTTGGCTGAGAAACAGCCCCACTGCATGATGCTGCCACCACCATGCTTGACTGTAGGGATGGTATTCTTGGGGTCGTATGCAGTGCCATCCAGTCTACAAACGTCACGTGTGTGGTTGGCACCAAAGATCTCGATCTTGGTCTCATCAGACCATAGAACCTTGAACCAGTCTGTCTCAGAGTCCTCCAAGTGATCATGAGCAAACTGTAGACGAGCCTTGACATGACGCTTTGAAAGTAAAGGAACCTTACGGGCTCGTCTGGAATGGAGACCATTGCGGTGGAGTACGTTACTTATGGTATTGACTGAAACCAATGTCCCCACTGCCATGAGATCTTCCCGGAGCTCCTTCCTTGTTGTCCTTGGGTTAGCCTTGACTCTTCGGACAAGCCTGGCCTCGGCACGGGAGGAAACTTTCAAAGGCTGTCCAGGCCGTGGAAGGCTAACAGTAGTTCTATAAGCTTTCCACTTCCGGATGATGCTCCCAACAGTAGAGACAGGTAGGCCCAACTCCTTGGAAAGGGTTTTGTACCCCTTGCCAGCCTTGTGACCCTCCACGATCTTGTCTCTGATGGCCTTAGAATGCTCCTTTGTCTTTCCCATGTTGACCATGTATGAGTGCTGTTCACAAGTTTGTGGAGGGTCTTAAATAGTCAGAAAAGGCTGGCAAAAGAGATAATTAATCCACACATGTGAAGCTCATTGTTCTTTGTGCCTGAACTACTTCTTAATACTTTAGGGGGACCAAACAGAATGCTGGTGGTTTGAGGGGTTGAATAATAATTGACCCACACTTTTATGTTTAAAATTTATTAAAATTCAACTGAGCAACATAACTTTTTGGTTTGTAAGATTTATGCTTCTGTTAATAAATCCTACTCTCGTTTGCAGTTTGAAGGCTCTAACTTATTTGCATCTTATCAAACCACCTAAATCTGCAGGGGGTTGAATACTACTTGTAGGCACTGTATATGATATGCCATGATCTATATGATAGGACCTATATGATATGCCATGATCTATATGATATGATCTATATGATATGATATGCCATGATCTATATATGATATGATCTATATGATGTGATATGCCATGATCTATATGATATGATCTATATAATATGATATGCCATGATCTATATATGATATGATCTATATGATATGATATGCCATGATCTATATATGATATGATCTATATGATATGATATGCCATGATCTATATATGATATGATAGGATCTATATGATATGCCATGATCTATATGATAGGACCTATATGATATGCCATGATCTATATGATATGATCTATATAATATGATATGCCATGATCTATAATGGATGATCTATATGATATGATATGCCATGATCTATATATGATATGATCTATATGATAGGACCTATATGATATGCCATGATCTATATGATAGGACCTATATGATATGCCATGATCTATATGATATGATATGCCAACGATGACAAAATGCAAACACAATTTTTAAAATATCTGAGTTTATTCAGTATTGAGCATGAGCTTCACTTGCAGATACATACAGTTACCATACATCCCTTGGGATGTTATTATTGAGGTCAGCAATGGTTGTCTGAGGAATATTCTGCCATGCTGAAAGCATTTAGGCAAAACATTAAGATCCACTGCTGGCAGCTCCCTGTGCAGTTGCAATAATGTGCTTGATAGGAGATGTCTGTCGACGCTGCAGGCCATGGTAGCACTTGGAGATTTCCATGGGACAAAGTTTCATAGCTACCAAATTCCATTGATATTCGTATCTCCACAAAAGTATAGCTTCAGAACATTGCTGTAAAATGTCAGACTTTCATATTGTGTTTTACCCCCTCCATTTATATGTTTTAAGGGATTCAGATGGGACCTCAGACAGAGCCATAGAGTGCATAAACATATGGCTAAATTATGTAGATTTCTACATTGTGCCGTTCTGAAAAAACAAACCCTACCAGAAACACATACACTCTGGTTGAATTCTGTCTCATTGACTCCTTCGGGGTTCCATCAGTTGGGGTATGAGCTCACAGTCCAGAGGAGCGGTGTTGGACACAGCTCCTTTAGACCTGAGTGAACCCACGGGTGGCCGCAGGGAGCCTACAGGTGTGCAGAGCGGCTTCTCCCTGCAGTCACCCGATGGCAGCTGCTTCTGACTCCACAGCATGAAATTAACATGCTGCGAAGGAGTGGAATGCCGACAACCCGCACTACAGCTGTCAAACTACTGCGGTCAGCTGAAGCATAGTAAGGATGGGATTTCTTCAAATCTCATCTACTATGCTTCTACTGTACAGCACATCATTTTGGACGCAACGGGAAGACGCTGCATACACTGATCGGGCGCACACACACTTAGAATCTAATTTCTAAAGTATTCATAGGTAACCTCTGAAGGAGCCATGAAGTACAGTGAGATAAATAGAGATCTAATAGATTGTGTACTTCTTTCCATCAGTGTCTGTCTTCTCAGATGGGCACAAGCACAGTCTACTACACTCTTATTCCAAAAGCAAATGTTAATGAACTTTATGGCAAAGTCAAAGGTTCTATCTGCATCGACAAAACACCTGGTCATAAGATATGTTTTCACTATGCAGTTTATCGCTGTAACTGTAGAATCTGTTTCATTTAAAAAAGCCCTCTGCCATGTCACAGGTTATTACAGGAGTTGATCCAGATCTTCTTAGATCAATTACCTCTGATCTCAGGGTCTTTGTGATCAGCCAATGTCTTTCTTTGCAGACTGAAGGTACCGTTACACGCGGCAATATTGCTAGGCAATTTCACTGGCAATTTGCTGGTTGCAGTGAAATCATGGACACATTGTTACATTTGTACACAGCAACAAAATAGAACAATGTGTCCATGATTTCACTGTAACCAGCAAATTGCAATGTTGCGACGTGTAACAGTACCCTGAGACTGATCTGACTTGTGGATCAAACTTGGCCACTCAAATCAATAGGACTGCAAAAAACAACTAGGATGGCCTTTGTGATGCATCCATGTGCTGATCTTTTTCACCGACTAATCCCAGCATCCTGGGAAATGTCAATCTTTTTTTTTTTTTTTATTCTCATATGAAAAAGCAATTTATGTTTAAACATAAGGTAACAGACTCAAGGAACAAAAATGGATTCCCTTAATTTTTTGTATTTGAGAAAAAAAACCTGATGTATGAATTCAGCTTTATATCTTTTTGTGATCCTGGTTGTATCTGATCAGCCAAAGACCCTGCTTGTTCTTACTGGAATGCAGGAGCATTAATGCAGCAACATCAAAGACTTTGCGTGTCCCCAGTTCTCAGTAATCTCCCACTTAAACAAAAAGTGTCACCATATTTAGGCTAGGTCTAATACTAATCTGGGCAAACAGGTTATAGAGTGGTTAAAAAAATATACATATTATTCCTTTTTGCAGAGAAATCCTCTTTTATGACTCTGTTAATGATCTCTTCCAAGCTATGGGATAGGCTCTTGTTTGGAAGAATGTTGCCTCCTCACTTCATTATCATAGCTTTCGCCTATGAGATGAACGCTCACACTTGCATATTCCATCTTCCTTTGTTCATCTTCAGTATTCTGCCCTTCAAAGGCCATAGGCTTCACTTTCCTTCTGCTCAGGTGACAGCCAGTCACTGTGACTTGCGCGCGGAGAATACTGGGGGTGGAGGTACCAGTGACTTGCCGGCACCTGAGAAGAGGGAACGTGAAACTTATGTTCTTTTAAAGGGTGTAATACCGAGGACAAATGGGAGGGAGGCAGAATATGCAGGCATGAAATTTCATCTCATGCACACAACAGGAATTTAGGGATAATGAATGAAGTGTGAGGTAGCGGATGGCTATATTGTAAATGTTTGGTATGTATTGCACAGGCGGAGATCCTCTGTGATGTGAACCTGCAATGTTTGCTGGGGCTTGTAGTTCCACAAGGTTTAGTAATACAAATCACAGGATGGTCAAAAAGTACTGGGTGGGACAGACCATCCACATACCTCCCTTGGGTGTGTCTCATGCAATATAATCAGACTGCTGTCTGGTCACATGTTCACTCGGCTTGGAAAGACCTGCAAGAACAGACTTCCTGGAGGAATGAGGAAGAGACCATGTGTGTTGCAGAGTCTGTGATGGCTCTGAGTTTGAGAAACTACTGTCCTGCTGGGGAAAGGACTGACAGGAGTCGGGGTTGAGTTGGTATATCACAGATCCTGGCCGGTGGTTCCAGATAGTTTGGACGTCTGGGGCGGCTGTCTATCAGGAGGCAGTGTGTGCAATTGGCCATTTAATCTGGGAAGATAACCTAAAAGAGAGGGTGTTGTGTGCTGACTGAGGTCAGTGAGTGAATGTTCGCAGAATCTTCACTGAGCTATTCTGGCAGAGTTATAACCGCGATTTAAAGGGACTGTAGGTCACATGCGTTGCTGTGAAGTGTGCGGGTGTACCCGCTGAAGACATGGGCGGTATGTCATGTACATTTCTTATAAACTGTATGTCATAGTTATTGGCTATAAAGCCAAGGTACGGTCTGTGTGTAAATAAATCAGATGAACTTGTTTAAATGGAAAACATTACCTGTGTGCCCTAATTCCACTTCCAAGTGAGTGTCCCCCAACACATTCAGTGAGTAGTGTCTCATGGAGGGAAGGAGAAAGCTATAGTAATGAAGTGAAGAGGCAATGTTTCCTTCCGGAAAAGTGCCATCTTCATAACCTGGAAGAGATCATTAACATACTCAATATAGATGATTTCTCTGCAACAAGGAATGAGATGTAAGACAGACAGGTATCACTTTTTTAGTCATTTTATAAACTATATGTCCATATTAATGGTTTATCCAGCTGAAATGTCGTGCAGATTCCCTTTAAGAAAAAAATTATTTAGTGTTTAAAGAAAAACAACCAAATTTTGGGAAAAAAAAATAAGCATAAGATAAACATTGCTGATGATGGGAAGCTGTCATTACTAAAATGGTCTCTAATCTGCAGGCAGGGTGTTAGAGATCAGTCTGATGCACATTTTTGGCAGGAATAATTTCAGTAAAACATACATTTTATTCATTCAAATCCTATTAGGCTGCCTTCAGACTTGCAGATGCATCTGCAGCGTTTTGCAGATGCATCTGCAAGCATCTGCATGCAGACCGCAGCCCCTATGTTTATAATGGAGCGCACGGCGGTCTGCAGATGCTTGCGGACCGCCGTGCGCATCCATTCACTCCTATGTGATCTGTGCGCACGCGGATGCCTGCGCACAAATCACACACTCCCGCCTGCACCATGGACGCGAGATGTCGCGTCCCTGGTGCGGACGAGAGTGTGTGATCTGTACGCAGGCATACGCGTGCGCATAGATCACATATAGGAGTGAATGGGTGCGCACGGCGGTCCGCAAGCATCTGCAGACTGCCGTGCGCACCATTATAAACATAGGGCCGCGGTCTGCATGCAGATGCATCTGCAAAACGCTGCAGATGCATCTGCAAGTCTGAAGGCAGCCTAGTGATTCAAAGTGTACCCTGTATGCCTGTGCATGCAGATAGCCGTCACACTCTCGTCGCACCAGGGACGCGACATCTCGCGTCCATGGTGCAGGCGGGAGTGTGTGATTTGTGCGCAGGCATCCGCGTGCGCACAGATCACATAGGAGTGAATGGATGCGCACGGCGGTCCGCAAGCATCTGCAGACTGCCGTGCGCACCATTATAAACATAGGGGCCGCGGTCTGCATGCAGATGCATCTGCAAAACGCTGCAGATGCATCTGCAAGTCTGAAGGCAGCCTAGTGATTCAAAGTGTACCCTGTATGCCTGTGCATGCAGATAGCCGTCAATCACTGAGTAGGACCGCCCACCGGACTCCAGCATATACATAAATCAGGGATTTTAATGAATAAAATCCACATTGTACTGAATGTTTTCCCACAATCTTCTGTATCCTTGTGCTCAGCTTCTTCTTTACACCGTGTTGTCCGTAGATCAGACTGCATGTACAACATTACAGGATCCCTTATAAGTAGTGTCCTACTGAATGCTGACATGCCACTTTCTGATTACATAGAGGCCATATATTGGGAAATAATCTTTATTCACTCTGCAGTCCTTCACTTTCCATTATCCATGTTTACTAAAGTGTACAGTCCTCTGTGATGGTATGTGTCTAGCCGTGACGTCCATTGTGTGTTTATGGTCTCCGCAGAGCCCTATAATAAAGCACTGTCTGTTTGCCTTTCACCAGGAGGATGGGATACAGATGGGAAAGGCCTCAATATCTGGGATACGTTCACTCATCAGGGAGGAGATGGTGTTTTTAAGAACCAGACTGGAGATGTAGCTTGTGGCAGCTACATACTGTGGGAAGAAGATGTGAAATGCATCAAACAGCTTGGATTGACTCATTACCGCTTCTCTCTTTCCTGGTCACGTCTGTTACCTGATGGGACGACAGGTTTTATCAACCAGAAAGGTAATTGTTTCTTACGGATACAAGGTTGAAGCTTTAATCAAGGTTATTGCTATTGTCTGGCATAATTAATTTTGGGTGTTCACCAGCATCAATCTATGTACCAGCACACGCGGAAGATCAAAGAAACGCTCTGTGGTAAATTCCTGTCTATTACTATCATGTCCTAATTAGCATTTGATGTCATTTATTGACTTGACTGAGCTGACATGTTGTCTGTGTAGTCACAATCTACATATACAAAATGTTATGACAATTTCATCTCTACATATAGACATTTATAAAAGATACAGACGACTATAAAAGATATTTTTAAGAATCGGAAAAATAAAATGACATATTACTGAATAGTGGGTAATAGTAACGATCGTGACGCTGCATTGCACATACTCCTCAAGTGCTGAGCCATAATACGCTTTACAAATACCAACCCTAAAAGATGCCCATAGACATGCAAGAAAAAGCTTTAATGATTTTGGAGGAACCTACTGCATATAGGGGGCCTGTCAGTTTTCTTGTGAACAAATGGTGTTGAATGCTGAATTTTAACACCCAATCTGTATGTTCTTATTGGAGGTAAATCCCCACCAGAGATGTTTGGCATCATCTTAGGGTACCTTTATACACCGCAACTGGGGTGTGAAAACTGAGAGGCAATCCGGAGCCCCGTCACCGTCGCCGTGAAATTGCCTAAGAAATTGTGGCGCGTATTTGGGGAACCCAGTGGTGTTTTTGAAAGTTGCGCCCGGTTGCAATTTCAGAGCACTGCTCGAAAACCACAGGCAACCATGATGGGGAAATTCCCTGCGTGTGAAGGGGCGATAGGGATGAAATCAGCGTCGCCTACTGATTTCCCGGAGGCGTGCCACAGCGTGCTGGAGACCGCCCCCCCCCCCCAGCGATGATTGGTGGTGGCTACTGTGTTTCCATTGGCTGTCCCTTCACAGGGCGACATATTTGAAGAACTGTCAATTCACACAACACAATTGCAATGGCGTCATGTATTAGCCAGTCTTCCTGTGCAGGCTGGCCAATCATGACGCTATTGCGTTGTCTAATCAGCGTGTTTGGGGCGCGGAATACACAACTCTGTCACGCCTATGTTCTTGCGGCACTGAACATGTACGCCTACATTCCTTTGGGGATTGCGGCGTGTGAAGCAGCATCAGGAGTCAACCAGATGTTTCCCACTGTTGGTGTGGGAACTTCCGGGACGACACATCACCTTAGGTTGAGGGTGAAATTGCAGCGTGTAAATGCTCCTTCGGCGTTCGGAGGCAACCATGAAA
This sequence comes from Allobates femoralis, assembly GCA_033576535.1. NCBI lineage: Eukaryota > Metazoa > Chordata > Amphibia > Anura > Aromobatidae > Allobates > Allobates femoralis. The sequence goes on along the minus strand of JARQOC010000003.1, from coordinate 110,907,127 downwards.
AATGTACACGCGCATGTTAGGTTGCCTCCGATCGCCGCCAAAAGTTGCGGCGTGTACAGGTACCTTTTAAGGGGAATCAGTCATCAAGGTACACCTCTTGTCTGGTAGCTCTTGTATAAATAAGTCTATTTATACCTATCTTTATGAAATATGCAGCTCTATAATTGAAAAATATGCAAATGAGGCTGAAAGTGCTCTGGGCTTGACTGAGCACTTCCCAAGAAGTTGATTCATCAGCTCAAGGCCCTTGCTTTGTTCTTCCCACTGCCTCATGACTAACATTAGATTTCTTTTGCTAGCTCTTGATGACAGACAGCCAGTGAGCTGTCAGCAAGCAGCAGTGAGAAGCAACAGGCAAAGGCTTGAAGTTGGGAGGTAGAGTAGTTAAGTGATCTGTCACATCCAGAGCTCTTGCGGCCTGTTTTGCATATTAATAAAAGCATGGATTTTTAGCCTCATGAATTGATTTATTTTTACGAGAGCTACCTGACCATGTAAGTGCAGCGGTCATGGGGCCAGGGTACTCGACTCTCCACGGTTTCAGTTCAGGGGATGTCACAGTGGCCTTCCCTAGAAGTCGTGGCCGCAACCGGTCGTTAAAAAAATGAGGTTACTTTAAAGGGGAAAAGTTCATCGTGACACCATCTGAGGTTTCTGGTCAGATTGGATCAGCGCTGCTTGTGTTGGTCCCCAGGGAATAGATGGTATAGCGGCTTGATGGAATACTCCCATCTCTCACCACCTCTACACCCCAGGGGTCTGCTCTGTCTGAGGGATGATGGTGGTTGTAGCTGGTGAAGGGGTGCAGAGAGGTGCAGTAAGGAAGCAAGGAGGCAAATGAATTCAGCCTTTACCTTTACTGATATTTTGGGTTTAGTTGGGTCATTAATGAACTTCTTACGACTTTAATCCTTGAGGGCACGATAATACTGTTCTTACAACACCTTGAGGGTAGCTTCTTTGTTCAGGAAGTTGTGGTTAGTCTTAAATTTAATAAACTCGTTCAGTCTCTTCAGTGATGTCTGTTCTACAGCATTGTACTCTACAGGAAGATTCAGTTTGGCCAGTTATGGCACAAATGGAAGAATATTAAAATTGATATGAATTTGATACCCTGTCCAGGTCAGTGATCTGTAGTCACTGGTTGAGAACTGCTTCCTACGTGACGGCATCCATGGCTCTCCTTTTGATCAGCTGGCTCAATGTGGCCTCATCATTGCTGCATCATGCACATGTGAAGTCTCTCCAGGTGATCAAAATCACTGCTGCGGGAGGTAGGAGGAAATTCTTAGGACTCCCTATAGTGGATAGAGATCACTGACCAGGCCACTAAACTCTGTCCTGCAGACTGATTTGCACCAACTGTAAAGAATACCCTTAATTGGTAAATAATTAATTTTACTATTACCAAAATGTAATCTCTTAAAGCAGATATGTAATTGGAAAATGACCTATTGTTTAAATCTGCTTGTTCAGTTAAATGTTAATGTTAATGTAGCTGTCGACAAAAAATTATCTGGAAATATCAGTCTAGATTTATGGTGGGTTTACACGTCGCGATATCGGCGTCCAACTCCGACCAAAAGTCACTTGGTTCGTGCGTTGGCCCCGATATCATTCGTGCGTTGTATAGTTTAAACATCCAATACGATGCACGGACGATGCCAAAACGATATCAGGGATTGAATGAGCGTGCTCTCGAACGGCCCGATACTGGATGGAGGTTGGAGCCGGATTGTGCTGTGTAAACGCCCAACTACGATGTGCAGTACAACGTCCCCTATTCTCTCCCATGTTAAATGGTCGTTTCTGGGTCGGCCGTACAAGGGGGGTGTAGACATCGCTTGTGCGTTGTACGCCGATGTCGCGCTGTGTAAATCTCCGATGCGATCTTGAAAATCTGGCCCGAAAAAGCGCGCTCCCCCGGCGTCGGATCCAATATCGGACCGATATCGCAACGTGTAAGCCCACCATTAAACTTGGTGGACAGTGAGAAAATGGCAAGATTTCTGTTATTTTCTTTCTTTTAATGTAGATTATGTTGTGAAAAATAAACTAATACATGTTTTACAAGATTTCAAAAGATGTTTAAAAATATATTTAACAAAAATCTGATTTAAATAATAGTTACAGTAATTTTCTGACTTAAAAGATAGTGGGATAAATGGTTGTTATTCCACAATATTACATGGTTTCTAACCTAATGCTGTCATCACATCAGGGATTGACTATTATAACAAGTTGATCGACACGCTTCTTGCGATGCATGTAACTCCACTGGTGACGCTCTATCACTTTGACATGCCTCAAGCCATCGAAGACCAAGGTGGATGGAACTCCGAGAAGACGACAGAAGTCTTTGAGCAGTATGCAAAATTCTGCTATTCTACCTTTGGTGACAGAGTCAAACTGTGGATTACTATTAATGAGCCACATATTCTTGCCAAGCTTAGCTATGAGAAAGGCCTATTGGCCCCAGGGAAAGGAGAACCAGGCTTTGGTGCATATCGGTCTGCTCACAACATGATAAAAGCCCATGCCAAGGCATGGCATGCATATCACACATTTTTTAAAGAAAAGCAAAAAGGCCTTGTGTCTATCGCTCTGGATTCTGATTGGGCAGAGCCTTTCGATCCTCATTCTGTAGATGATAAAGAAGCGTGTGAGCGATATTTAAATTTTTACCTCCATTGGTTTGCTAAACCAATTTTCATTGATGGTGATTATCCTGCAGTGATGAAATCAGAGATTTCCAGAAAGAGTAAAGAAGGTTTAATGAAATCTCGACTTCCAGAATTCACAGATGAAGAAAAGAATATGATAAAAGGCACAGCTGATTTCTTCTGCCTAAACTATTATACTACTCGAAAAGTGAAACCTCTCAGTATAAGTCAAAGTGGACCAAGTTATGACTCTGACATGGGAGCAGAAGGAATTAAGGATCCAGATTGGCCTGAAGCTGGAGTGGAATGGCTAGCTGTTGTTCCTTGGGGTCTACGTAGACTGCTGGCTTACATAAAGGTATGTGGTGATTAAAGGGCAATGCTTACTATACTACATTATATGGTAGTGGTGATACTGAAGTAATATGACTTACCATATATACTCACGTATAAGCCGAGTTTTTCAGCCCTGTCCTCGCCGCCATCGCGCTCCTCGGGCTTCATCCGGATGAAGCCGGAGGAACGCGGTGCAGAGCAGCAGCGGCGGCGAGGACAGGGATAAGTATAATGATTATTCCTTTACAGGTTTGCAGCACCAAGGGGGGGCTGTATACCGACTGGGGCCTGTATATACCACCACTGGGGCCTGTATACCGATGGGGGGGGCTGTATACCGACTGGGGCCTGTATATACCACCACTGGGGCCTGTATACCGATGGGGGGGCTGTATACCAACTGGGGCCTGTATATACCACCACTGGGGCCTGTATACTGATGTGGGGGGCTGTATACCGACTGGGGCCTGTATATACCACTACCACCACTGGGGCCTGTATATACCACCACTGGGGCCTGTATATACCACCACTGGGGCCTGTATATACCACCACTGGGGCCTGTATATGCCACCACTGGGGCCTGTATATGCCACCACTGGGGCCTGTATATACCACCACTGGGGCCTGTATATACCACCACTGGGGCTGCTGTATATACTGCTGGGGCCTGTATATACGAATGGGGAGGCTGCTGTATACTCCCACTGGGGAGGCTGCTGTATACTCCCACTGGGGAGGCTGCTGTATACTCCCACTGGGGAGGCTGCTGTATACTCCCACTGGGGAGGCTGCTGTATACCACTGGGGGGGCCTGTATACCACACTGCTTGGGGCTGTATACCTGTGCTGGGGTCCACCCTCGGCTTATACACGAGTCAATAGGTTTTCCCAGGTTTTGGGGGCAAAAGTAGGGGGGTCGGCTTATACACGGGTCGGCTTATACACGAGTATATACGGTATGTTGATTTTCCTGAACCAGCTATCAACATACAGCAAGTTAAATGAGTATTGAATATGTCATACATTTTCTAAGTATATTTGTAAAGGTGCTACTAACAATAATTTATCACCAGATGTCGATAACAGCCCATCAAATCCTCACAGGCAAAGAAATCAAACCATAGATGTCCATAAATTGAGTTATGGGTAATAATGAGAAATGACACAGGGAAAAAGTATTGAACACACTTACTAAAATTAATTTAATTATTTGTACAGAAACTCTTCGGATCTCTCATCCTTTCCCGCACTTTATGATAATCTACAGGGGTTGGACAAAATAATGGAAACGCCTGGAAAAATCAACAAAAGTTAGTTTAATATGGTGTAGGTCCACCTTTTGCGGCGATTACAGCCTTAATTCTCTGAGGTGTGGATTCATACAAGGTGATATCATTGGCCCGGAGGATCTCCACGAAATAGCACCCCAGATCATCACAGAACCTCCGCCATGTTTTACGGTTGGGAGAAGGCAGTCTGGATGGAATGCTTCTTTCGGCTGTCTCCAAACGTACACTCGGCCGGAGGTCGGAAAATGGGGTAAATGATGATTCGTCTGAGAATATCACATGTTTCCACTGCTCGAGGGACCAATTCTGGAGGTTTCTACACCACTCTTAACGCTTGGAAACATTTGTCATCGAGGGCAGCGGTTTTCTAATTGCAGATCTTCCGTGGAATCCAGATTTGTGCAGCTCCCGACAAACCGTTTTCTTGGAAACTGGGTTCTGTAGGTTTTCATTGAGCTCAGCAGTGATTTTCGGAGCCTTGGTCCTGCGATCCTTTCTCACAATTTGCTTTAGAGTCCGACGGTCTCTCTCAGTCAACTTAGACTTTCGGCCGGACCTGTGCTTTGCCGCGGACGTTTCTCCTTCTCTTTCAAACGCAGTCATTACTTTGGAGACAGTACCTCTTGACACGCCAAGCATTCGGACACCTTCTGTTACACTAGCGCCTGCCATACGAGCACCAACAATTTGGCCTTTTTGACAATCTGAAAGGTCTGCCATTGGTATCAGGTTCTCATCAATGTTCTTACAAACAGTTAATTTACATACACATATTACTTAACACAAATAATCAACTACAAAACATTAACATATGTCACAGTTTGCATGTTTATAACATGTTCGAAGATTATGATGCCAAAACATTAGGTGTTTCCATTATTTTGTCCAACCCCTGTATGTAGCCTTTGCCCAAGTGTTACAGTTAACGATGTTCTGGAGAATTCATATCCAGATACTCTGGGACAACTGAAATCCTGGTTCACACCATTGGTAAAAACTTTGTCAACTTTGTATACCCAATTTCTATACACTTCTAAAGGCCCCCATATACAAGAAATAACTGTCAGATAAACAATGGTTTGGCTTACAGCCATCTCTCTCAAGTTCCCAATATACAGGAACACTCAACTAGGTGAAGCAACTATGAGAGAGCCACTGCTAGATTTCTTTGGCAGTGGCTTATCTCCTGGAGAACAAACAAATCCTTCTCTCCACCAAAATAATTTGTTAGAGAAGAGTTAGAAGGCCCCAATTATACCTTAGATTGTCAGTGAATCATGCCGATGTCTGCGGGTTTGTCTGACGTTAATCTAAGGTATACTGGCATCCTGCCAATTATTCATCTCTATGAATGGATTATCTCCTATGAGAACAATGGATCCAGCATGAAATCCAAAATACAGCTTAACCCTTGTTCACATTCTCAGTAACCAGACTGTAGGGTTTCATTAGTCTTGATTTATTGAGTGATATGAACTTAATAGCGGTAAAAACTATAACACAAGCACATAATAATCACAGTCAGTACTGGGTACATTAAAAAAAATAGCACTAAGGCTACTTTCACATTATCGTTTTTGAACGCTGCGTATGATGCACATGGGGAAACGCAGACAAAATTCTGTGAACGCAGCATGATTTGTCTGCATGCGTTCACAGAATTTTGCCCATAAGAATGCATTGCCATCCATTGGAAATCATTGTGAAGCGGTCAGGAACAGAGAAACGGAGAGGGGGAGAGAGAAAGAAACCAGAACAGGATACATGCTTGGAGGAGCAGTGAATTACGTCACCATGCGCTGCGTTCCTTGAACTCGCCTGCAGATGGCAATGTGCACACATTCACTTCCATTCATTCTTTGTGCACGTCTGGCTGCTTGTGTATAAACCAAGCAGCCAGCGACACACAAAAAATGCAAAATGTTGTGTTCGCGGCCGCTACGAAACCACGCACATGAACGCATAAGCACACATACTGACCCAAACGCATGTCCATGCATCCACCTGCACGCATCATGTTAAAAATAGGTGTGCAATACGCTTGCAGATTTTAGAAAATAAGTACACAGCCCACACTGCGTTCAAAGACACAAATGTGAAACCGGCCTAACACAGTGATAACACAGGGTACAGTTAACATGAGTAACTGGGGTAAAGGTCACTGCAGCAGGCTCTACTCTATCCCGAATGCATCTAACTGCATACAGTGCCACAGATATTAAAGGGAACCTGTCAGCTCCTTTATGCCCCCTAGCTATGACTGTCTGTAACTGCAGCATCATAGTCCTATTTTAATCATCCCTGTCTGAGCTCATAGTGTAATGTGAAAGGTGAAAAAAAAAGCATTTATACACTTACATTTTCATATGTAATAAGGCAGTCAGTTCCCAGCTTGGAGGATGGAGACTGTCTGGCAGGTTAATAGTTAACATTTCAGCCTTATGTTAGAACATTTTGGGAGACCTGCTGTAACATCACAACCATGTGACTACAATAGGCGGAGCTAAGTCCCTATAACACAATATGAGTTTGCTTAGCTCTGCCCACTAGTCACATGATCATTACATCACACAGGTCCTTTAGCCATGCAAGTTGTTAGTGAAATAACTATTCTCCTACCAGACAGTCTACCTCCTCCAAGGTGTAGACTGGAATGTAAGTGTATAAATGCTTTTTTTCAACTTTTACATTACACTCTGAGCTCAGACAGGGATGATTTGAATAGTACTATTAAGCTGCAGGTGCAGACAGTGATAGCTGGAGGGGCATAAACCACCTCCCTTTAACTCAAATGGTATATCTCAGAGCACAATACACTTCACTTTACAGTATTCTACACAGAAATACCTTCATCTACATACAATGCAAATATGCTAACATTAAGAATTACAGTGTATAACACATCTCCTATCACACAGTTCTCTCTGTAGCAGGGGCTGGATTATAATCTGCTCACACAGATTCTAACAAGATTATGTATTGTATACTATGCTTCTTACCGGAATCATCTGACAGGAGATATAGTGGTAGAGAAAAGGAGTGGGGGCCAGGACATACAGCTGATCCCTCTGACGTCTGGAAGATGTCTGCCAGACACCTCCTCGAGGAAGGAGGGGGGCGGTCCCCTCTGAATGACTAATTTTATTAAAGTAGGAGCTTTTACATAAGCAGGGACAGTGCTTTTGAACACCATAAATGGGTAACTAGTGACCTCTATGGGTTGTAACTGGTATAACTATGAACTTTTCCTTGCTGCACTTGAATGGGCAGAACAGGAATGATTGATTGAAATATCAGTCTTTGTCTTTGCTTATGCATGGTTAAACTTAAAATAAAAATTCTGGACTAGATTAGTAATCCAGCATGGAGAATCTGATTGTTGGAGGTCTTGTTGCTGTGAGGCCTCTTATGTCAAGGAGCTCTAGTCGCATTATATGAATAGCAAAGTCTATACTGAGTACCCATTGTGTCAATGGTGGCTCCTTAAACCTTACAATTGGCTGTTTCTTCACATTCGCAGACTCCTCTTGTAGAAATGAGGCTCTACATATATTTTATATATAATTGTAAAAAGAGCTACCAACTGATACTCTCAATGAGACTGTAATGATCCAGAAGAAAGAGCAGCTACTCCATCATCTAATTACTACCCTGCCACCACATGTAGGGCAAGGATAAGGAGAGCCATGCACACAATAGAAAAATAATTATAAAATATGGAGTGCAAGTTGTAAGCCCATCTACCATGACTTCTAGCGGCACCAGATAAGGACTGTACTTCGGGATTGTTAATGATGCTCTTCTATGTATCGCTGGTAATGATCCAGACATCATTGTTGGAAGATTGTTACTCCTAATGTTTAAACGCTATTTCTGGAGGATGATAGCAAAAAATAAAATAAAATAAAATGTGCATCCTTTAAAACGTTGAGCGGAGAATGTCCAGAAAATAACAGGTTTATAAGGTGAACATCAATAGCGGAGGCTATTTTGAAGCACTATTAAAGCGTAATATTCAACTTTCCCTCTCGTAAAATAACATGTATTACTAATAATTGTCCTGGTTTTATGATTCATATCTAAAAATGAGCACTTCTAATTGGCAAGATGGCAGCAAAAAAAAAGATGATTATTGATCTACCAGATATACTAGTGTTTCATACACCGAATGTAGCTTGGATGGGCATCCTTTGTAAGAGATTGTTTTAATAACTTACAGTAGATGAAAAACTACTAATCTATTTGGAAACCGTATTAAAAAGTAAAACATATTAGAGAATAAATATCTTTTGTAGTAATACATATCTGATATCCAATCAGAAATTTATAATGGAAAAATATACTTTTTTTTCACTAATTTTCTTAAAAAAAGGATTGTATGGCAATGTTCTTGTTACACATTATTGAGATTTATTGATATTAATTTTTTTTGTTTAAAAGTGGATTTCGGTAAAAAGATACCCATCGAAAAAAATAGTTGACCCCTCTTGTCTATTATATAATCACGAATAATATGTGTCACAGACTTAATGCACCGCGGCACCATTGTGGGATAGTGACACAGGCGACATAAGTCTGTGACACAAAAGCCACCAATGCCGTCGGGTGATCAGCGATCGCCTGATGGTAGCTGCGGCTCATCACCTGCCGCATGGGGTCCGCTGCTTGCAGCCAGGAGATGACCGGCGCCAGCCAGTTATCTCCTGGCTGCTCGCAGCGGAAGTGCCCCGACCGCCATATTGGAACACCCAAGTTATTGGTATTTCGATAGGGTGGCCGGGATTCAAATACCCCGCCAAAGCCGTAGTCACGTGAGAAGAGCGCTGATTGGTCACCGCCACTGGCCGCGATCAATCAGCGCTCGCGGCGCGTGGTTTCAATGACGCTTCGCTGATTGGTCCCGCTGACGCGGGACTAATCAGCAAAGCAGCTTCGCTTTGGCGGGTGATTTGAATCCCATGCTGCTCAGCCAATGAGCGGAGAGGGATTCAAATCTCCGCAAAGGCCGACGATGGTTCAGTGTAGCGGCGCAATGGATGGCGAGTGATTCAAATCTCCCGCTAAGCTGCCACCGCTTTGTGTGGTCACACCAAGTTTTAGGAGCGGGTAGACGGAATTTCAGTCTCCGCAATGCTGGCAGCTTTAGCTGTATTGGTCGGCCACACAGTGGTTTAGGTGGAATCAGTGGTTAGCACGTACAGTGGTGGGTTCAGCTTTATGGCTCAGTGTTACTTGTGGCTCAGTGGTTAGCACTGTACGGTGGACTCAGTGGTTAGCACTGTATACGGGTGGCTCAGTGGTTAGACTGTACGGTGGCTCAGTGGTTAGCACTGTACGGTGGCTCAGTGGTTAGCACTGCCGTGGCTCAGTGGTTAGCACTGTACGGTGGCTCAGTGGTTAGCACTGGTACGGTTGCGGCTCAGTGGTTAGCACTGTACGGTGGCTCAGTGGTTAGCACTTACACGGTGGCTCAGTGGTTAGCACTACGGTGGCTCAGTGGTTAGCACTGTACGGTGGCTCAGTGGTTAGCACTGTACGGTGGCTCAGTGGTGAGCACTGTACGGTGGCTCAGTGGTTAGCCTGTACGGTGGCTCAGTGGTTAGCACTGTACGGTGGCTCAGTGGTTAGCCTGTACGGTGGCTCAGTGGTGAGCCTGTACGGTGGCTCAGTGGTGTAGCCTGTACGGTGGCTCGAGAGGGGAGGCATGCACGGGAGCCAGAGGCACTGGGAGGGTAGGCTCGGGGGACGCAAGCCACAGGGAGCCAGAGTCATAGGGAGAGGACAGCGCACCGGTGAGAGAAAGGCACAAGTAAGACAGAGCGCACACGGGAAGAGAAGGCACAAGAAGGAAGAGCGCACAGGGGAGCCAAGCACAGAGACTGCCCTCCCGATACAATAGCATCGGGCCTAATTTCTAGTATATAATAAAAATTAGAGAACCTCTCCTAAAGGGAGTGTCATTAAAATATACAGTAACTACTGTGACTATCATTATCTGTGGATATATGTGTGTGTATGTAGATATACAAATATATGTTCACTGCTCAAAAAAATAGAGGGAACACTCAAACAACACAAAGCAACTCAAGTCAATCATACTTCTGTGAAATCAACCTGTCCAGTTATGAACAACACTGTGAATCAATTTCTTCTGCTGTTATGCAAATGGAACAGAAAACAGGTAGAAATTATCGGCAATTAGCAAGTCAAATACAGGAGCCAGTCTGCACCTGGTGACCACAGACCATTTTTCTGTTCTTATCCTTTTTGGCTATTGTTCTTAGTCACTCTTGCATTCTGTCATTGCTCTCACCCTTATGGTGGGTTTACACGCCCCGATATCTGCGTCCAACTCCGACCAAAAGTCACGTGGTTCGTGCGTTGGAACCCGATATCGTTCGTGCATTGTATGGTGTAAATGACCAATACGATGCACGAACGATGTCAAACCGATATTGGGGATCTAATTAGCGTGCTATTCAACGGGCCGATTGATTGGTAGCCGGATTGTGCTATGTAAACACCCAACTCCGATGTGCAGTACAACGTCCCCTATTCACTCCCATGTTAAATGGTCGTTCCTGGGTCGGCTGTGCAAGGGGGGCGTTAGACATCGTAGAGACGTTGTATGCCGATATCGCACTATGTGACAGCTCTATGCGATGTTGGAATTGTGCCCAGAAAAAGCGCGCTCCCGCGGCGTTGGATCCAATATCGGACTGACGTTGGAACGTGTAAACCCACCATTAGAGGTAACATGAGGTGGTGTCTACAACCCACATAAGTTGCTCACGTGGTTGCTCATTCAGGATGGCACATCAGTGCAAGACTATTAGTTTTGTCTGTCATCACAGTATTCATAGCATGAAGCAGATACCAATAGATTGGAAGGGGCTGTAGGAGGGCAACAGCCCATACCACAGAACCGTTATCTTTCTGAAGAGGAAGAGTGACGAAGCTCTGTAAAATGACCTCCAGCAGGCCACTAGTATCCATGTGTCAGCTCAGACTGTCAAAACAGACTTCATGAGGGTGGTATGAGGGCCCGACATCCTCAAGTGGGTGTTGTGCTTACAGTAAGTACTGTGAAGGGTGATTAGCATTTGCCAGAGAACAGCAAGATTGGCAAATTTTACATGGGCCAAGGGCCATTGGCGCTTCACGGATGAGAGCAGGCTCAAACTAAGCACATATAACAAAGTCTGGAGATGCAATGGAGAACATTCTGTTGCCTGCCACATCCTCCAGCATGACCAGTTGGCAGTGGGTCAGTATTGGGGTGGAGATGGGTCACTAATGGTGAAGGGAGGCATTTGTTTGGAGGGCTTCACAGTCCCTCCATGTCCTTAGGTACTGGTATGGAATCATCAGACTCAATTTGAGACCATATGAAGGCGCATTGGGCCCTTGGTTCCTACTGATGCATGAATATGTTAGTCCTCATGTGGCTAAAGTGTGTTAGCAGCTCCTGCATGATGAAGGCATTGATGTTATGGACTGGCCTGCCGATTCCTCAAACCTGAAGTCAATCGAACACATATTATTATTATTAGATTCATGCTTTACATATAATGCCATTAGATTCCATGGCGCTTTACATATGGAAGGGTAGACGAGGACAAGTACAGTATGTACTGACAGTCAAGACGTACAGGTAGAGAGGACCCTGTCTGCAAGGGCTCACAGTCTATGAGGGGCGGGTAGGATACAAAAGGAGAGGGTAGATCCGATCGTGCGATGGTGCAGTGGACCGGTTCTCATTGTAGGCTGTAGGCTTTTTGGAAGAGGTGAGTCTTCAGGTTTCATTTGAACATTCCCAAGGTACACGAGTGTCTGATGTGTTGGGGGAGAGAGTTCCAGAGTAAAGCGGATGCACGGGAGAGGTTTTGTATGCTGCTATGAGAGGAAGACATAAGATGGGAGTAGAGAAGAAGTTCTTGAGATGATCACAGGTTGCATGCGGGTAGGTATCCCGCATACACATGCGGGTAGGGATACCACATCAGAGATGTATGGAGGGGACAGGTGGTGGATGGCTTTGTATGTCATGGTTAGTTTTTTGAACCGGGACCTCTGAGAAGTCGGGAGCCAGTGAAGGGCTTGGCAGGGGGGAGAGACTGGGGAGTAGTGGGGAGACAGGTAGATTAGTCAGGCGATGGAGTTTAGGATAGATTGGAAAGGTGCGAGGGAGGAAGCGGGGAGGCCGGTGAGCAGAAGGTTGCAGTAATCAAGGCAGGAGATAATGAGAGCATGAACAAGAGTTTTTGAAGTGTCATGGTCCAAGAAGGTGCAGATCAAGGAAATGTTTTTGAGCTGGAGTCGGCAGTAGGTGGCGAGAGCTTGGATGTGAGGCTTAAAGGAGAGGGAAGAGTCGAGGATAACTCCGAGACACTTGGCGTGGGGGACTGGGGAGATTGAGCAGTCATGGACAGTGATGGATGGGTCTGGTAGAGAGGGAGAGCGACTTGGGGGAAGATGATGAGCTCGTTTTGTCCATGTTCAGTTTTAGAAAGCAAGCAGAGAAGAAAGATGAGATGGTGGACAGACATTGTGGAATTTTGGATAGTAGGGAGGTGATGTGAGGCCCAGACAGATAGATCTGGATGTCGGCACAGTGATGATACGGAAGGCCGTGGGAGTCAATGAGTTGTCCTAGGCCGAGGGTGTAGATGGAGAAGAGTAGGGGTCTAAGAATCGAGCCTTGGGGGACACTGACAGATAAGGCGAAGAGGTGTGGGAGTGGGTGACACTGAAAGTCCAGTCCGTTAGATATGAGGAGATCCAGGAGAGGGCTAGGTCAGTAATACCAAGAGATTGCAGGATCTGTAGCGGGATGGAATGGTCAATGGTGTCGAAGGTGGCAGATAGGTCAAGGAGGAGGACAGAGTAGTGTCGCTTGCTCTTGGCAGTCAGTAGGTCGTTGGTGACTTTGGTTAGGGCTGTTTCAGTGGATTGATGAGGTCAGAAGCCAGATTATAGACGGTCAGAGGGAGCAGGAGGAGAGGTGGGAGAACAGTTCACGGTGGACGTGTTGCTCTAGTAGTTTTGAGGTGAAGGGGAGAAGAGATATGGGGCGATACTTAGAAACAGATAATGGGTCAAGGGAGGGCTTTTTGAGAATGGGTGTGATCAAGGCATGTTTAATGGAGGGGCGAAAATACCGGTAGTGAGTGATAGGTTGAAGAGATGGGTTAGAGCAGCGATGAGGACTGTGGCGAGGTTTGGGATGAGGTGGGAGGGAAGTAGATCGAGGGCGCAGGTGGTGAGGTGTGATTTTGACAGAATGGAGGAGTTTATCTTCTGTCATGGTGGAAAAGCTTCCTTTAGACAAAGAACACATCTGGGACATCATGACTGTCCAGGAGTTGACTACTGCTTTACTTCAGGTCTTGTAGGAGATATCTCAGGAGAACATCTGCCACCTCATCAAGAGCATGCCTAGCAGTTGTAGGGAGGTCATACAGGCACGTGGAGGCCACACACACTACTGAGCCTCATTTTCTTGTCTTCAGACATTTCCCTGAAGTTGATTAGCCTGTAATTTGTTTTTCCACTTTGATTGTGAGTATCATTCCAAATCCAGACCTTCGTAGGATATTAATATTGATTGACATTGAACATTTATGTTTTATTCTTCTCAACGCATTACACGGTGTAGCATTGTATATAGATATACAATATCAAATATAAAATTCAGCAATTTTCACAATGGCCATTAAGATTGTTTTAGACTCCTACTTCTCTTTCGGTACAGCAATTCACATGAATCTTAGCAGCAGTAGACTCTTTTGTATTGAAGCACCTAATGAGCGGGTGCAAAGGTCATTGTGAAATGACAGGAAGTGGAGGAAGCTGTAACATTAAATATTTTTATTAGTGGATCCTGTGATTTCAGCTGTGCATAGAGATGCTATATGTCATTGAGATCCTGACTGTGATGATAATAGGACTTCGTAAAAATTTTCTCCAAAGAATAGGAAGTATGAATTAAGAGCCCCAGCATCCAGTGCAAACATTTTAAAATTTCACTTTAATAAAATAAAGATTGCTATTAGGAAAAATACAATGCCATCAATTAAATAAATTAAATAATTTAACACAAAACTTGATTTATCAAAAGGATCATTTTCTGAAGATGCTTTTTCTCCTGTCAATAAATTCCGTAATACAAGCTGCAGACATCAAAGATCCATCTAAGGCTACCTTCACATTTGTGTTCCCCTCCGCAGCGTCCTGCGGAGGGGATCCGCAATGTGACCGCAGCACCAAAGCCCCTATCTTTATAATGGGAGCGCACAGTGCTGCGCATGACCGTGTGCACCCATTCACTGCCATATGTGATCTGTGCGCAGGCATCTGCCTGCGCAAAAATCACCCAGTCTGTCTGCACCAGAAATGCAACATGTCGCGTTCGTGGTGCGGACAAGACTGGGTGATTTGTGCACAGGCATCCGCTGCGCACAGATCACATATGGCAGTGAATGGGTGCGCACGGTCATGCGCAGCACTGTGCGCTCCCATTATAAACATAGGGGCTTGCGGTGCTGCGGTCAGATTGTGGATCCTCTCCGCAGAACGCTGTGGTGGGGAACGCAAATGTGAAAGTAGCCTAAGATTAGCGGTACAATTCTTTTTGAAAGGTGTATTTTTGTGCTTAACATGAAAATCAACATTTTATGAGTCCTGCAAAATGCTTATTTTAATATCAAATGGTAAACCATAAATATAGTCATCCTGATATGGGTTTTCAGCACCGACAACTAATGATTGTCATGTATTATTCTAGGACACATTTGGTGACCCGGACATCTACATCACTGAGAATGGATTTGCACAGAGTGACCCTCCTGTTCTCCAGGACATACACAGATGGGGATATTTCCGAGAAACTTTGGAGGAAGTTTTGAAAGGTGAAACTTTTTTTTTTATATATATTTTGCGACAGTAATATAAGGTTATGTGGCCACTGTACATATTTTAATATTTTTTTGGGCTGCGTTTATGCTGCGTTTGTCAGCTACAGAAATGCAAGCAAAAGCAGCATAAACGCATTGTGTACACATTACAAACACCGCACAAAAAAGCAGCAGCAGAAATAAGGGCACACACAGACAGGCACACACAGACAAGCACACACAGACAGGCACACTTTCTCACCCTCCCCGGCGATGACACGGTGATCACCGGTGATATCTTCCTCCCGGGCACTGGCAGGAGCTGTGTGTATAATACTGGAAAGTTACATGACCAGTCACATGGGGTCAGGTCTTGTAGTCACTTTGCGCTGCTTCTGCCGATGCCGGGAGGAAGAAATCACCGGGAGCTCACCATGGGATCGCCGGGGAGCGTGAGTATTGGAGCATGTTTTGGAGTTTTGGAAATCGCTTGTAAAAAAGCATCACAAATGGACTGTGGGAATACCATTACGGTTGTGATGCTTTTTAGGAGAGTTTATAATGGAGTCAATGGGAAAAAGGCAGCCCAACGTCGGGCATGTTAATTGCAGGGACTTTTCTAAACACAGGCGATTTCTGCAGCACAAATGCACATGTGGGCACAGCTTATTGAAAAAACACATAGACTTTAATGTTAAAGCTGCGGGTACTACAGAAACGCAGCAAAAAAAAACGCAGGACAAACGTACAGTGGGCACAAAGCCTTAAAGAAGATGAGATCTCTCAGGTATATTAAATAATAGTAGTAGAGGTTTTGCGCCCTTTGTAGTCTGATATTCGTTCTGCATTTCCCATTCGCAAGGATCTAAAGCTCATCACAATAGTAGAAAAAAAGAACCCAGCTGATACTTGCTGGCTCCTTTTGTCGCTATGCTATGGTGGAGCTCTACAGGTTATACTGCCTTACTTATCATTTTGGATAAGCTTCATTTTCTATGACCTTTCCAAGCTCTGACCTGCTGGTTGCTCGTTCCTTCGTCATGCCACCTCTCACTCTATGTAATCCATAACTACAGTTGTGGCCAAAAGTTTTGACACCCCTGCAATTCTGTCAGATAATACTCAGTGTCTTCCTGAAAATGATTGCAATCACAAATTCTTTGGTATTATCTTAATTTAATTTGTCTTCAATGAAAAAGCGTAAAAAGAATTGTCCTAAAGCCAAATTGGATATAATTCCACACCAAACATAAAAAAGGGGTTGCGTTGAAATCGACCGTCAATTTTTCTTTTCCGCCCACATTTAGGGAGGTTAGTCACAGTGCCATGGGCTTTAATCTTCTTGATGACACTGCGCACGGTAGACACAGGAACATTCAGGTCTTTGGAGATGGACTTGTAGCCTTGAGATTGCTCATGCTTCCTCACAATTTGGTTTCTCAAGTCCTCAGACAGTTCTTTGGTCTTCTTTCTTTTCTCCATGCTCAATGTGGAACACACAAGGACACAGGACAGAGGTTGAGTCAACTTTAATCCATGTCAACTGGCTGCAAGTGTGATATAGTTATTGCCAACACCTGTTAGGTGCCACAGGTAAGTTACAGGTGCTGTTAATTACACAAATTAGAGAAGCATCACATGATTTTCTAACAGTGCCAATACTTGTGTCCACCCCCTTTTTTATGTTTGGTGTGGAATTATATCCAATTTGGCTTTAGGACAATTCTTTTTACGCTTTTTCATTGAAGACAAATTAAATGAAGATAATAATACCAAAGAATTTGTGATTGCAATCATGTTCAGGAAGATACTGAGTATTATCTGACAGAATTGCAGGGTGTCAATACTTTTGACCACAACTGTATATATTGTGTATTTTGGATTTTATTAAGTAAATAAAAGTTAATTTCTCCTTCGCCTCATTGGGGGACACAGACCGTGGGTGTTATGCTGCTGTCCACTAGGAGGCGACACTAGGCAGAAATCTGCAAAAGAGTTAAGCCTCTGCAGCACTACACCCCTGGAGCAGGAAGTCCTTCTCCAGTTTTTGCTTAGTGTCTTAGGAGAGCACACACAAAGTTCCTCTCTTCGTTTGATCTCTTGGATTCGAAGAAAAGTGGGCCCGGAGCGGCTCCTGGCATACTCCCTCCTCTCACCACCTTGTGGGCTGCAGAGCTGAGGTTGAGATTTTCATTTTTTTAACTTTTATATGCCGTTCCTCCTTGTCCATCCCCCCTTGGGGTTTTGGATTAAGTAGAGATACTCACGGACCTCCATGAATCCTCATGCGTCCGTCCTCCTTCTCCAGCCCTGTGGGTACCTGGCTAGAAGTTGAGAGGCCCCAGCCACCCTGAGGTCGAGAATAGACCCGGACCTCCCTCAGGATAGGGCTACAGATCCATCCATGATGTCGAAAACAGCATCTCCGCTGCCCAGGACCTCCATCTGGATGTGGATAGCAGGATTCCTCCCTAATGGTATTAGGTGGAGGCAGCACAGGTACAGGCCCCATCCGGGCTACTTTCCCTACACTACAGAGCCACAGCTAGTGCTGCGGACTCTGGGACCTCTGGGGCGAAATGGGGCGTATTATGGGTTCCCCCCAACCTCCCCTGGCATTATAGCAGGTGGAACAAGGACTGCGGCAGTATCATCTGACTGCCTATCCGGCCGGGCAACCATAGAAGCCCTCTACGCCTGCACATTGACCCCAGGCAAGGAGGCAGCCGGGTTCCCTGCGTAAAGGCAAGGAAGCATCCTTCACACAGGGTGCAGCTCCTTCCCCTGGATCCGTACTGCCACCACTCCGCAGCCCAGGAACTCTGGGCTCCTGGGGCAGCAGACGCCTGCAGCCAGCAAGACACAGGAGATCCAGCTTTCTGTATCTCCTGCGGGTCGCCTCAGAGGGCTAGTGCGGCAGTGCCCAGGCGTTTCGGAGGGGTCCGGGTCGTTTTTGACCCCTTCCCGGACCTCCGCGCCGGCCCGGAGCCATTTGCGGCATGGACTTCCTAATTTAGGCCACGACTTCGGCCTAGTGCGAAGCCGCCGCCTTTTGCCCGCCTCCGGCCCGCCTCTCCCGATGACGCTGTATGACGCTGATAGCGTCATAATAGGGGCGGACCGGACTGCAGCCGCGTCATGGGGAGGGGCGGGACACCTGCTCCTCTCGCTCGCCGCGAGAGTTACTGCGCGCTTTTTTCATGGTGGAACCGCCCCCTCTATAGACAGGGCACCATATCATGAGGGCACAGTTAGAGTACAGTGCCCATTACCTGATATCAGCGGTACCCCTGCTACACCTGCATAGGGGCTCCCTATAGGCTCCAGCAGCAGTACACTAGATGGATAGAAGCTCTCACTTATTGGGGCTTCTTCCCTGCTGCAGCTGAAGGGTCTAAAGCAATCTTTGCACAACTAGTGCACTACTGTGTCTGCTTTATTCTTTTTTTTAAGGATCACAGCAGGGTTTAATCCCTACTTCAGCCCTATAAGTGCTCCCTGGCAGCCTTCACCTAAGAGTCTATGGCTGCCCACAGGGATTCTGGACTTACAAATAAGCCATGTTGCTTACCAGTTGCCAGTAGCAACCGCAGGACAATCCAGCAGTACTATCTCCTGCTGCACCTTGTCCACCTACCTCCGCCATGCAGGGAGCAATATGCGAGAGGCAGTGTAATAGATATAAAAAATAGGGGATTATCAGTAATCAGCTCGGTTGCTGAGCTAGTTAAATGCAGGTTCTTGTCGGTTCACCTAATACTACACTTAATGGTTTGCCATTACGTACGAATCTGCATTCTACATTTACTTGTGTTTCTTGCAGATCAATTCCTGGCCAATGATCTTGCGCTGTTGACCCAGGCTGCTCGGGTCGTGTCCTCCGGACTATTTGACTCATAAACCGTAAAGCTGACAATTGTTCTGCAAGAAGTACGGGTCAGGATTACCCTCAGGCGCTAAGGCGCCGGCGTAACAAATTCTGGTCATCGGAATCGTTAAGGATGGTTGGAGATATGTTCATTCTCTCAAAGGATCGGTCACCACACAGGGACCTCTTTACTGGCAGACTTATTACAGGATTAACAGGTTCTTCCTCGGGCCCCACTATTGCAGACCTCAGTTGAGGCTCATATAAATTACCATTATATCTGACACGAATGTTTGCCAATCCTTTCCAGACCCTGCAGCTGGAGCTCTGGTTAAGTAACGACAGCCAAGTCCCATAAGACGCAGGCTGTAACACTATGATTCGCAATGACACGGGTAGTTCAGCTACCGGTATCTGGAATCTATGAACCATGCACCCTCGATTCCCCACTGTTAGGGATTCGGGTTAAACTTGCGTCCGCACAAGGCCTTCCCGGACTCCATCCCCTGATCTCAAAGAAGAAGCGGCCAATCTCATCACTATACCTATATTAGGTATTTGGGTTGAGATACTACGCACACGCCCTCTGTTTCGCCCGTCCGAAGCTGGACCTCACAGTCCCGCGGCTGCACTACCAATATCGTTGGGTCCTCCGGCCTTCCGTGTGGCTGTGCCAGATCCTCCTCCCACAGTCGGTCTTTTCTCGACTTAGTAGTCGGGAGTGAATGCTATAAGACCTAGAACTCATACACACAGCCCGAGGTTGGGAAATGGCGATCTAGCCCAGCTGGCAATCTCCTCACTGCACCAATATTAGGTACTTGGGTTGAGATAACACGCGCACCTCCTCTGCTCAGCCCACTTCAAACCAGGACCTCGCAGACTCACGGAAGCATTAACCCAATGGATGGGCCCCCTGGCCTCCCGTGTGGCTGTTGCCCGGACCTTCTTCCACGCAGTCAGTTCCTTCTCGTCTCAGGAGTTAAAAAGTGAATACTGTGAGACCTATTGCTCATAAATACAGCCTGAAGTTGGTATTGTCTATACTGCATTCCAGGAGTCTCCCACATCTGGACGACTTATTCATCAATGCAGGATTTTCGAAGTCTGCGAACACTGTCGCTTTCACTGAGCACGTTAAGAAGACTCGGTTGGCAGATCACCCTCCAGGAGTCTACCACAACTCCAGAGCACAGATTGCAGCACAGCACACAAACTCAAGAAGTCCCAGCTCCGCTGCGTATTTCTGATGGCCACATGCTACATAGGGACTACCAGCCATGGTGGATTTTCTCAGACAAAGCACGGATTCTTCTAGGAATCCGCAGCCTCCCTCAGCGGTCTCCTCAATCCTTCACAACGGCTATAACAATCCTAGACAGGATAGGGCAGCATGGGAAGCAGTTCCATAAGCTCAGCCGAACCTACGGCCTTCTTTCTTTTTCAACTATCCATGCTTAGACATGGCCCAGGAATAGGATGTGGTGTGATGTACTCACACCACAATGCACATGTAGATAGTCACGCCCACATCCGACTTCCCCCTCATTTACGAAGATTCGGGCAGTAATTCTAGTAATGACATCATTCAGTCATCTTTCGGCAGTCAGATTCGTCAGAATACAGTCAGACAATGTCACAGCCGTGGCATATGTCAACCACCAGAGTGGAACCCGCAGTCTCCAAGTGATGACAGACGTTCGCCACATTCTTCTCCAGGTGGAATCCTCGAACACTGTACTACCGGCTGTTCTCATACAAGGCTAACCCGCCAAGTGACGGACTCAGGGAAGCGGTCCCCCCATCCGGATGTTCTCCGTCAAGGCTGCCAGCACCAGGAACCTACAGATGTGGACCTGACGGACTCACGCCTCCATGCTAAGGTTCCATTCTTTTCGGCCAGGTCCTAGGACCTACAGTCAATACGACAGACGAGCTAGTCCAAGACTGGACTTGTTTCTGTCTCCCCTATATTCTTTTCCACTAACAAGATAGTGTGGAAGGTCAAACAAGAATGTCGCCAGTTCATCCATGTACTTTCAGACTGGCCCAGATGAGCTTGGACGGGAAGTTCGTCCAACTCATAACAGCAGCACCAGGACGACTAACAGTCCGTCCAGACCTGCTCTCTTAGGGCCAGTTCTCAATCGGAATTCTTCAATTCTAAACATGGTGGTGTAGCCTTTGAGATCTGGAATTTATCCCCAGGGCTTTTTTCCCTGGGTGTTGTAGCGACCAAGGTCGCAACAAGTAAACTAACCTTATCGACGATATACCACGAGTGTAATCGTCTTGTTTTTTTCTTTATATCCAAGCACCTCTGGAGGTCATTCCCCTGACCCTATTTCATGCAAAGAGCTTTCATTTCTTCCACTCAGAACTACACTCAGGTCAGTCCTTGAGGCCTCTCACACAGCAGGTTTTTCTGCCTGTTTCACCTTCCTTCAAGAACGTCTTGCCACCAGTTCTTTAGGAAAATCTCCTTTTCACAGGGTCTTACGTTTAAGGTCTCCATCCACAGGACTACTCCTGCGGGACCTGATCTTCGTTCTCACAGCTCTAAAGAATTCACCCATTGACTTTCTACGGGAGATTACTCTTCGCATTATCATCCAAAACAGTAATGTGTCTTGGTGAAAAATTATTTTTTTCTGCAGAGGTGTCGGTACTTTCATCGCTCTTATGTTAACCATCTTTTCTAGTCCTCTACCTGAACCAGCCTGTCCTACGGCTGGTTCCATCCTTCTTCTTAGGCGGTATACTCCTTCCACCTCACTAAAGACGTCTCTCTGTCATCACTGCGCCCGACTCCAGTCTGTCTGGTCGTAAAGGACCTTCATCTGCAGGATCTTGTCAGATACCTACGCATATACGTGTCAAAGAAATGTTTCTTGCAAACAGCTCGGATTCGTTTTCTCTTCTCTTACAGAGGGCAAAAATAATGACATGTCAGCCTTTAAGGCTCCTCTGACCAAGTAGATTCGTCTAACCATCCAAGATGCTTTTCCATCAAAAACTCATCCATTTTGGCACATTGTACTATAACCGTGAGGGTCTCCTGGTCAGTCCGGCACCAGGGGCCAGCGCAATATGTGTGTGGACACACACAGGTGTCCGTTTTCCCCACTTACTCAACCACGACACGGCCTGCACTTCGTTCTCGCTATTCGCAGGTCTGGGTAGACGTATACTCCAGGTGACAGCTGTCGTCTGTCGATGCATAGTTTCTCACTGATCAGGTTCAGTGTGACTGGCGTCATTGTTTTCTCCCACCCAGGGACTGCTTTAGGACGTCCCACGGTCTGTGTCCCCCAATGAGGCGAAGGAGAAAAGGAGATTTTTGTGTACTCACCGTAAAATCCTTTTCTCTTAGCCTCTAATTGGGGGACACAGCACCCACCCTTTTTTACCCTTGTGGGTTCTGTAGTTCTTACATGGCTTCTCAACTATTGCATGGTTAAGAGGTCTACACATGTTTGCCTAGGCTACGGATGTTCACTGTTGAATGTTTAAACTGTGCCTGTCTTGTTACAGGTCCTATGGTACTGTGAGTCCGGTTAGATACAGGCCTTGTTATACAATTATTGCTCCGTTGACTCTTCACGGTCTACGCATGTGCCTGTTTATCCACAGGTCTTGTTGTACTAACATTACTGCGCTAACTATTACCTGTCTTCAAGCATGCCTGTTTAAATTCAGGATCTATTACTCTGTTGTTAACTGGTTAACCATAATGTTTTCACAGGTTGCCTGTGTGATTACAGGTTCTGAGTTACTGTTATTATATGTTAACTCTCCTACTGCTTTAGCACAAAACTGGAGAAGCACTTCCTGCTCCAGGGGTGTAGTGCTGCAGAGGCTTAACTCTTTTGCAGATTTCTGCCTAGTGTCGCCTCCTAGTGGACAGCAGCATAACACCCATGGTCTGTGTCCCCCAATTAGAGGCTAAGAGAAAAGGATTTTACAGTGAGTACACAAAAATCTCCTTTTTTGGCCCATTTCTATGCATGCATTTTAGTTGTATTATGTCTATTTATAGTTCATGGCTCATCATATAGTCATTAGCGGGTATGTGGTTCTAATGGTAAATAATAAACCCAAATATAATTGTGTATTTGCAGTTTTTTTTTTGCAATTTCACTGCACTTTTTCCTGTTTTTCCTTTACACTATATGGTAAAATGAATGATGTCATTCAAAAGTACAACTCTACAACAAAAAACCAAGCCCTCACATTTCTATATTGACAAAAAATATAAACTGTATGGCTCTTGGAAGAAGGACAGGAAAAAACGAAAGCACAAAAATGGAAAATTGCAAGGAATTAAGGGACTTATTTTTGTCTTGTGTTATTTGTTGACTTTTTTTCGCCAAATTCTTCAAAATGACAGATGTGGACAGAACTGCACAAAACCTATTTCTCCACCAGGTTACTGAAGTACAAGTACGCACAAATTTAGTGACATGTTCGAAATGTTGCAAATGATGAATCAGACTACAACGTTTGGATAAAGAAAATCATAACAATAATGGCGAACAAAAAAAAATAAGATAGGCTAACTTAAAAAAAGCGCGAATTGAAGGATGAATAAGTTGCTAACAAAGTCACTATTTGGATCATTTTTAATTCTGAAAAAAGGCGCAAACACAATGATGAAATCACAGTGTTTTAGGAAGTTGAAAATACACAATAATTAAACTTTGTACCATTGATTTTAAAATCTCTTAAATGAATTAAAGGGGATGTCCTCTATCAGGAAATTTTGGTTCCTGGGTACAGATTGGTCTAAATAAATAAACAGTGTTCATCACCTGCACAGCAGCCAATCAGTGAGCTTAGTTGCTTTGAGTGGGGTGTCCTGTCTACATGGGCAGAGCCACTGAGAACAGCGAGTACAGCGGAGTTTGGGGGAAATAAGTATTTGATCCCTTGCTGATTTTGTAAGTTTGCCCACTTACAAAAACACGAACAATCTAAAATTTCAAGGGTAGGTTAATTTTAACAGTGAGAGATAGGATATCAAAAATAAAATACAGGTTTGTTGCCCCCCTGGAGGCTTGGCAGAAGGTGGTCTCTCATGTGTCTCTTTACTCGTCATGTATAAATCACCTAGAGCAGGCAAAGAAGCTCCAACTCCACTGGTACCTGACTCTGGACCGAATAGCCAAATTTGGGGGCAGAGACCCCTCTATATCCCGGCAGTGTTGGCGGGGTTGCCCCACATTGGGTTCCCCGGCCCACATCTGGTGGGATTGCCCTATTATCGAACCCTTCTGGGGCGAGGTTGAAGAGTTGCTTGACACTCTCACAGGACTGCCATTGGTGTTGGAGTCCCCGGTTGCTCTGTTGGATCAAGGGCTTGACTCGATTCCCAAAATTCTATGCCCAACTGTCACTAATATATTGGTAGCGGCAAGACTGTGTTTGGCATCCAAGTGGAAGTCTCCGAATCCTCCATCTAAGACGGAACTAGTCAACCGCATAAATTTACACTTTCAGTATGAACTCCTCTTAGCACATGATCTCCCCACGAGAAACAAAATATTGAATTGGTGGGATCCCTGGGCACAGTCAGCCCATGATGCTATAGAGGTCACCAGGTGATTGAGCTGAAAACGACACATTTGTGAACCATAATGTATTTTTGAGGTAACTTTATGTCTCATTTTCTCATGTTTCCCCCCTCCTTACCCTTCCCTCCTCCTCACTTCCCATTATTGTTTGTGATAATTTTCTTTATTTTCCAGGCTTATTTCTTAATTCTGATGTTAGACTCTTGTTGTGATTAATTGACGAATTGCGTATTCATTGTAATTCTGCTTGAAATCCTTTCAATAAAAATATAATGGTTAAATAAAAAAAATAGAATACAGAAAATGACTGTCTAAATTATATAAAGTTACCTGCATTTGGCAGAGAGAAATAAGTATTTGATCTCTCTGGCAAACTTAAAGAGGACCTGTCACCCCCCTGATGCTTTCCAAACTGAAAGCACCCCTAAATGCAGCATGTCTACTGCATTCAGGGAAGGGGTCCCCCAAGTCTCTAGCCCCCCTGTAAGTTGTATAAAACACTTTACAAATTGTACAGTTAACAAGACCGGTGGGACTTACTCCGTAAGCAGTCCTCACTGCTCCCTGGTGTCCTCCCCGCCTCCAGACCCGTCTGTGCCACCTTCATCCTCCTCAGTAATGCCTCCTTTGTTTGTCCCCCCTCCTTGGCCACTCATGCTTGTCTGCATCTGAAGTCACGCAGACGTAGAGCAAGCAATGGTCGGGAGCAGTCCCGGCAGCTGAAACGCCTTTTGATGGTGACGTCAGTGTCGGAGCCCGCCCTGCTGTACATACATAATCTGGAGCAGGGCGGGCTCCGGTGCTGAGGTCATCGGCAGGAGGCGATACAGCTGCCACTCCCGCTAGTTGCTTGCTTAACTTCTGCGTGACATGGCTCCACCCATTGTCCCATTAATGCGGTGAAGTAGTCATGTGTCCTTAGCAGAGCAATACCCCCTAAACATAATTTTTCCACCACAACCATGTTTGACTGTGGGGACAATGTTCTTTGCATCATAGGCAGCATTTCTCTTCCTCCAAACACGGTGAGTTGAGTTAATGCTATAGAGCTCAATTTTTGTCTCCTCTGACCACAGCATCTGCTCCCCAATCACTCTCAGAATCACCAATGTGTTCATTGGCAAAGTTCAGACGGGCTTGCATATGTGCCTTCTTGAGCAGCGGGATTTTGTGGGCACTGCAGGATTATAATCTAATATGGCGTAATGTGTTACCAATGATTTTCTTAGTGACAGTGGTCCCAGCTACCTTAAGATCATTAACAAATTCCCACAGTGTATTTTTAGGCTGATCTCTCACCTTCTTCATGATCTTTTCTTCCTCAGTGCTGCACCGCACTGAACTACTCACTTCCTTTCTACACCAGAATATATAAAGGAGCTGCTTTAGCTCCCCCTTCTGGCCTAGAGGTGCTAGTGCAGTGTTCAGTGTTGTGTGGGGAGTTAACCCTGGTGTTGTTGCTGTGGCATATTAACCCCTGGGGTGCCACACTTACAAAATCAGCAAGGGATCAAATAATTATTTCCCCCACTGTACCAAACTGCGACTGAGGTCCAAGATTTCTTGAAAGCATACAACCCCTTTAGGCTATATGTGCATGTTGCACCACTTGTTAGAAAAAATGCACTAAAAAATGCAATGCATTTTTAATAATTTATGCTGCGGTCACCAGCGTTTTTTTTCATGGCCGCAAGTGCTGAAAACCGTACTTGCCGCACCTGCCGCAAGCCCCATAGACAATGCATGGTGCTTGCCGCAAGTGCGGCTGTTAGGTGGCAGATGCGGTAAATATGCCGGATCTGCCGCATTTTGAAAAAAAACGCTGATGTGAAAGGGGCCTAAATTGAGGAAAAATGTCACAACAATTCACATGCTGCAGATTTTTTCTGCTTTAGCACCAAATCTGCAAGGAGAAAAAATAAGCACCATGTGCACAACCCTTCAGATTTCTCATTGACTTTTCTGGCTTCAGGATATGCATGCAAATTTCTGACTAATGTGCACCAAAAACGCATGAAAAACGTATAAAAAAAAATGCATTTTTCCAGTGTTTTGTTGCATCGCCCTAATTTATCAAAACTGTTTAAAAGATAATAAGTCTTTATTGCCTATAGCAATGAATCAGAGGTCAGCTCTCATTTGTTTAAACTGCGCTGATGAAATTAAAGCTGCACTGTGATTGGTTGCTGGGGTCAGTTTTGGTAAATTTGAATCCGTTTTACAACTAAATATCTCATCAAACTTGCAAAACGAGACAGAATATCCATCAACTCCTTTTCTTGGAATGCTATCATATTTTGGACCATTACAGTAATGTAATAACACTACATTATTCATATAGTAACCATAAATTATAATGTTGTGTGGTTATCTGCCATCTTTTCCCTGGAGTGGGCTCAGCACAGACTGGAGAGGGCAGTGTTCTTCTACATCTCCAATACTATATAGAAGCGATTAAGCCCAGCGTCTTTGAGATGCCTATACAATTCTCCCATCTTCTAGATGCTAGGCATGTACACCTGTTCAAAAGTTGTTCTAGGAAACGGAGATTAAGTCGATATGAAAAATGTCTTCACTTAAATAAAAAGCCTTTTCTACAACTTTCCATTCATTAACATACCCAGTGTATATAAATGGCGGTAATAAATGCGGGGTGAGCTCCTCTGCATGCAGCAAGGACAGCGTTCTTCTAATGCGTCTCACACAGAATCACTTGAAATCTTGCAGATGCATGGAACGGTGGACACAAGCCCGGCTACACAAACAGATTTTTTTAACCTTCTGTGGAATAGCAGTGATACAAAAAACAGACTGAAGTTCACTCAATGCGCTGAACATTCGCTCCGTCGTTCACTGGCGAATGGAAATGTAATATGTTCAGAATTTGGGGAATTTAAATTACGGCCAAGAATGCTTTAACTAATACAGAGTAGTGTCAGGAGATGCCAGGACTACTGGACTCCAGAATTTATACTTACACATCATGCATTGAGGGAAAATAGTCACATATATGTCCTTATCTTCCAATCATGTTGACAGCCATAAGGAGGCTTGGCCACAACTATGTGACACCGTACAGACTGGAAGGCCACTATTACATGCCATCAGCTCAAAACAAGCTGCCATAGTCAGAGCTGGCACTAGCCACTTTGCTTAGTAGGATCTATAATAAGATCAGGTCTATGTACATTTGCCTCCAGGTTGTGTCTGCAGATTAGTTGTTGATTATATTCGGAGGGAGAAGCCGGAATATCCAAATAGGCTGGAATCAAAACCATAGACTTTAATACAGGGACAGAATCATAACTAAATATGTAGTTAGGAATAATTGAGTCATATCCCAGCACCAGGAGGTCAGACGAAAGAACAGAGCGCGCAGATCAGTAAAGGCACCCAAGGACTAATCAGGGTGCAGTCAGGAGAATAGCTGTGTCTGAGTGCCTGCAATAGAGTAGTTGCAATCTAAAGCCTATCATGGTATTCTAATTAATTACAACACTTGGCACCGGGCAAAATGGTTGGCAAATTTAAATAGAGCCCTACAATCAAATATTGGGGCACCAGATCCAACCATTGATTGGCATGTTGACTGGTCGATCAGCCTACAACTTAATTGTATACCCTAAAGCAGCGGACTTTGTGTCACCTCTTAATTGGCCTGCACAACTGTTCTTAACATCAGTCGGACACTTGTTTTTGGAAGTAAAAAAATAGATGCTTTCATACGCTTGCTTCCCCTAAAATTAGACAGGGGGGGGGATTGACTATTGCATGGGAACATTGGGGGCTGCAAGGGGATGATGGGTGTGATGGGGGCTGCATGGTAATATTGGGGCTTGCAAAGGGATGATGAAAAAATAAGGCATCCCCTGAAAATAAGACATGGTGCTTCTTTGGGAGCAAAAAGTAATATAAGCGAGTGTCTTATTTTCGGGGGAAACAGGGTATATACCCAGCGCGCATGCCCAGTGACAGATGGCAGCAGTCACTGTAACTGCCTGCACACAAGGTGATGTAATCGCCCAGGGGGTGAGCGAGAGAGACAGCACAGCTGGACTCAAAGCACAAAGGGGACAGAGAGCACAAGGGGAGAAACATCACGGGGGAGAGAGCGCATGGGGGAGAGTCTTCACAGAAAGGGAGAGAACACAGTAAGAGTGAGGTGGATAGGGGAGAGAGTACACAGGGGAGACAGCTCAAGGGGAAAGTGACAAAGTGCATGGGGGAGAGAACGCTGGGTGAGAGAGAGTACACAGGGGGCAGAGACAGAAAAGAGCGCACGGGGTAGAGTAGACAGAGGGGAAGAGAGTGCACAGGAGGAAGACACAGTACAAGTTCAAAGGGTGGGCGCACAAGGGGAAGAGAGAGCACACAAGGGGATGAGAGAATACACAGGGGGCAGAGACAGTGCATTGGGAGGAAGAGAAAGCGCACAGGGGTTGAGCGCACAGGTGGAGAAGCGAGCGCACATGGGGCGAACACAGGAGGAGAGTGCACATGGGGGAGACAGCTCAAAGGAGAGAGCACATGAGGGGAGAAGGCAGCACAGGGGGGAGAGAGCAGACCAGGGGAGACAGGTCAAAGGAGAGAACACAGAGGGGAGAGGCAGCACACAGGGGAAAAGACAGTCAAAGGTGAGAGCATAGAGGGGAGAAGACAGCACACAGGGGGGAGAGAGAGAACAGACAGGGGTAAGAGCACATGGGGGTTGGCCTGTGAAAAACATGGACAGCACACGGATGGCATTCTAGTTGCATCCTAGTTCTGCTGGTTTTTCTTCGTTTGCTAGCAGGCACTGGGAAACCTCCATCAAATTAACACATACTTTTTGCATATGTGAAAAACTAATGAAACCTGTATGGTGAAATCTCACACACTGACCACTAATGAACATCTCATCCAACGCACTGATCAAAACCTGTCTGTATTTTTCAGGTATGAACCATAAGGCTTCAGGACACATCAGTTTTACAGATCTGATTTGAATAGAGACATAAGGGGGTCTAGATAGAATTATATGGGATACTTTACCTCCCTTCTCTTTCTGCTTTATTTTAGAAGAACATTTATTTCAGAATCTGTATAAATCCATCATAAAAACTAGTAGCACGCTCCATCAGACGGCGTGTGTGAAGACTCTTCCCCCAGAGCATATTATGGTGGCACGCCGGGTTCCTGTGACTCGGCTGCGTGCCTCTGTGTGATCTACAGCAATGACTGTGATGTTCATGAAACTGAATCACAGAAGAAATTAACTACGTACACAAAAAAAAGCACACACTCTACAAAATTTACAATATTTAGACTTTTTAAATATCCATTTTGTTGTGCAAAGAAAAAAATCAGCATTTCTAAAATCTAATTCATTCATTTTTTCTTGATTTTTCGTTCAGCTGTTTTGCATTTTTTCTATTGCAGTTTTTCTCCAAAAATATAAAATTGGGTTAGCACCAATGAATGCTCCAAAAATGCATCACAACTAGTGACTATTTGTTATTCGCACAGATAGTACAGTATTTGGGATGTTCGTTATTTGGTGAGTATTGCTAGTGCTTGAGCAAATTTCCGGCTCCCTTCAGTGTACAATGGAGCTGGCAACCAAGTGAGAGCCGCATGAATGGAAGGCTCTCACTAGGGGGTTAAGCAATGTGTTTTATGCTGTGAACACAAAAAAAAAAGCCCACCCAACCTCCCCTGGAAATGCCTGTCTTATGACTGGCTGTGTGTGGGTGGAGTCCATCACTAATTGACATACATTGGGCTCATTATTCGGTACGAATGGTAAAAATACTCTGCACGGATATTCCAAACCTGAATGATTCCATACTCACTCATCACTAATCACAACTGCTCTTAGTTCCTCTCAGTTCCTGCTGCATTTTTGGTGCTGATAAAAATACATTTCAGAAGATTCATACCCCATTGAAAAGACTCTTCTAACATTGCTCAAAAAACTGCATTAACGTCTGCTTTGGGAGTTTTTCCAAAAAACTCTGCACAACACAATAGAAGAGTGTGAAAGGATGGATCTCGAATATGGTTCAAAAACGTACTGCTAGGTTTATATTCTTCTATGAGACTGGCTAGTATGTGCCAGAAATGAAAAAATTACATTGTAAGTGCCAGTGGGAGCAAGGACTGTTTAGTGGTGGGTAGAGGTGAGCGGACCTGTGGACGTTCAGGTTCGGGTGATGCTGCCAGACTTTTTTTTGCACACTTTTTGAAACCTGAACTTGACCCGACCTAATTTGAAGTCACTGATTGGCAGTTCGACGGTCCGCCCACCTACAGACAGCCATAAGAAAAACACTTCTGGGGGAGGGAGGGTCAGGGATATTTTTATTTTTTTTTAAATTTTGGAAACACTACTTGTGAGAAAGTAGTCCTGTAATGGTAATTATCAGGTGATCAAACCTTTATTTTACATAAATAACAGCACAAAGCCTGCTAAGAATGGCACAGTTGACTCTTGTTTTTTAGCCCCTGCAGCATGCTGTCTTCAGCTTACATAGTATAAACCTACTTTGACAGATTCCATTTAATCAAGGTTTAAGGTTTGATTAAGAACATTTCTATTGCTCCAGACGCCTAAACAATTGTAAACCCCTTTTGTTCAAGTGTTTTTTTGTGCTGTGCATATCTCTACATCGGCGACGTAGGGGCGTGGCCTATCGGCAGCGATATCGCCCCTACGTCGCCTCATGTAAAAGGGCGATGTCGGCGCCGCCGGGAGATTGCCTGGTTTCAGAGCAGTGCTCTGAAACCAGGCGACCGATCTGGGGCGATGTGCACACATCGCCCCATGTAACCAGCTGCCGGCGACCTGTCGGGCGATGGGAGCCATAGGCTCCCATTGTCCTGCATTGCCGCTGGGGTTTTCAGACACCCCGGCGGCAATGCCGCCTGACAGCTCACCGGCCCAGGGCTGGAGATGTTGCCCTGTGTAAATGGGGGACGGCGACACTGGCGGGGCGCCAAAAACGTGCACGCACCCGCCAGTCGCCGCCGATATTCCCAGCTCCGTCGCCAGGTGTGACGGGGCCCTTACTTTCCCATAAAGGTCATGATTTCAAATAAGTACAGTTTTCTGGACATTTTTCTGCATTTGCCTTAATAAAGAAAACCGTCGGGGATGCCTGCAGTGAGGAGGACGTTTGCTGAGCTCTGTCAGACGAAACAGACTTACAAAGGAGCAGGTTTCTGGAAATTGTACTGCTCATCTCAATAATTATTACAATACATTATTTACAAATTGTCAGGAAGAACAACAGAGGACCTTTACAATGCAAAATTACAATGCCAATTACTTTATAATGCCAAATTATTCTTTCATGTGGAATAAAAGTGTTTTCTACATGTTAGGAACAGCAGATAGATCCATTGCAACTGTGACCTGGGGAGCGCAGATTGCCTCTTTAATTTCTGAGAATGCACCTGCTCCTTTGAGATGATATTTGGGGCATGTTGGTGAAGCGTGCCAGTTGCAGGTGACGGGTTAACTGCATGGTCACAACAGATAATGTCTTTTATTGAATGGGATCTTTGAGCACCTCCAGTGCCGTGATCTCCGAGTCCTCTGAATCCTGGTGTAATTATAGCTGGGGGTCTTGTAAAACGTTCAAATGGGTTAAGTAATGTGCAGCTAGTGAGACGCATTATGAGGAGTGTGATACGTCTTGCCTGTTTGCTCCTGCTCTTTTCTTCTTAATAAAGTCTTCAGGTACGAGTGAATGTTCTTGAAACTTAAGAAGAGCGCGCTTATCGCATTTGTTCCAGTTTCCTTGGATCCACAGTCGTTCCATTCTGTCTGTTATCTTAAAATTCCACTCAGTTTTAAGGAGAAGTTGAGCACACAAAGGTTGCTTTTTACTTTACTTTCACTGCTTCAGTGCTTCATAAATCATATTGGCATATCACACTATTACATTTCTTTGCCTTTTTTTCTGAGTTTCTTTGGATGGATTATAAAAGTTCTACTTGGATGTTTTTTTTTCTACCGTATTTGGAAATGTGGAGGATTTGTACTTTTATTTGTTGGATAAACAGTTTTCTTGACAAGAATTCACATAAAGTTACAGTTTTATTTGTGTTTTACATCATTTTACATTTGGCATTGATTTGCATAGAAAGTTGCAACTTTGTGAATCCATTGTATTGTTATCTTGTACAATTCCGTAGTTACAGTCTGAGTTATAAATGCCTGATTTGCATGAGCGTTTTTCCAACTAAATATTTTTATCTCCTGTCTAAAGTATGATCATGGGGGGGTATGACTGCTGGGAATACCCCAACACCAAGAGCTAAGGTCCTAAAGTTCCCTTTGTGCATGCATGCCAGTCCTATAGAACAGGATGGAGAAGTTGTCACACATGTGCACTGCTCAGTTCATACAGGTAATTTTTTTGGGACACACCAAGACCACTTTCTGTCCTGTAGAGTTAAATGGATTGGTGGTAATGCATATGTATTACTGTCCAGTTCACACAGGTGATTTTTGGACCCTCAAGACCTCTTTCTGTCCCATAGAAGTGAATGGAGTAGTATTAACACTTGTCTACTATTGTTCAGTTCACACAGGTGATTTTTGAACCCTCAATACAAAATTATGTCCAATAGAAGTGAAAGAGAAGTGGTCCCACATGCAAAGTA
>JARQOC010000003.1:110861574-110873751 GCA_033576535.1 Allobates femoralis | reverse complement strand
ACATGAGACCGTCCAACTACTAGTTTCAAGGACACCACACCCGATCATCTTAGTACTTACTCAGCACCAAGTGCCGTACAACTCCATTTACAAAAGGGATTTTGTCATCCCTGAAATTTCCATAAGTCACATAGGAGTGAATGTGGTGGTTGTAACCCATGTACACTACCACTCCATTCAAACAGAGAATTTTGGGACCCTCAAGATCTGTGCTTGTTCAATAGAAGTAAATGTAGGGCTGTTTGTGCAGTGGCTAACAGGCTACTGTGGTGGTCCCCTTTTCATGACCATTGGATATGTGATACATGTATATTGGGAATCCTTGACGATTTGTTACATGTCTTCCAATATATGTTGTGTTTCAATGCCTCATTTTCAAGATCTCGACTGTGTCATCTGCTATAAACTTTCTAAATTTGGCTATCCAAGACCAGCTCTAATCAAGTGTTGGTCACAGCTATGCATGGCTGAGTACAATAGAGTTGTGATGTACTTGCAGTCCTGTGCCACGCAGTGAAGATAAGCGCACCCTATAACCCGGGGCATAATTTAAATAAAGTGTTTGCATTAAAAAAAACCTGCCGTTAAACATTTTGAAAAGTGGCAACATTTTTGCTCAACATAAAACATCAAAATTTTGCAACTTTTAGCTTTTGTTTTTTTTTAACCTTAGTTTCTGATAGGTCCACCTAAAAAGAGGGAGCTGTAAAGCTGCCAGGGCAAGAATCATCTTGGGTGGTGACGTTTCGTACAACAGATATATTACTCTCATTCCAGTCCAGTAAGGTGCATGCCAAAGACAAGATGTGCCAAATTCATGATATGGCGTGCAACTCTTGGTGAATTTGGTGCGTCGTACAAAATGCCAGTGAATCGGGACCTAAGTGTTTCACTTATCCAGGCTGGGTGGCCAGAAAGCAGACTGCAAAACAAATTTGTAATAATACGGCTGCAGTTTTTGCGGTACAGTTCCCATGGGCACATCACACTACCCCTACAGCCTTCCGAATTGCAGATTATATTAATAGGTAATTGAAGCCATTGAGTTTACTGTTGGGATAGAATGTACTCCTATATGTAATATTGATAAAACAGAGTATTAAGCGTTCATGACATCTAACACTTTGCATCTCTTTGCTTGGCAGCGATCAGACAAGATGGAGTGAAGGTGAAAGGTTACTTTGTTTGGTCCCTGCTCGACTGCTTTGAGTGGATTTCTGGCTTCAGCGTTCGGTTTGGATTGTTCCATGTGGATTTTAAGCGTCCGAATCTTCCAAGAACGCCATACTATTCAGCTCTTGAGTATGCCAAAGTGATAAAAGCAAATGAATTGATGTAGACGTAGATATTATGCCAGCTTCCTCTTACTTTGATGTCATTGTCATTTTAGGGATATTAATAAAAATGCCCTACAACATTTGAGTCGTCTGTGTTAAACAGATAATGAACTAAAAAATACATTCTTAATAAAAAAAATGCCATGTAACTTCAATGTTGTAAATATAATTTCAAAAAATTTGGAAACCCTACATTTTGTAACTAGTTACCTTTAAACCAGTCCAGGAAATCAGTAGCAACCGCAGGAGTCTTGACCTCATTGTGATAAGTGTTGTCAGACTTCTCTGGTGATGAAGCAGATTGTTAAGACTTTAAAATATTCTATGCCATAGGCAAGGTGGCCATACTCATTCAATAGCTGTCATGTGTCCGACAGTTTATTACCCCCAACTATCCTATACATGTACACACGTGGTTTGGGACAACGCCTAACCAAATATCATATCTGGTCATATACGGTAGATTTCACAGAAGAGAGTCCTACACTAAGACACTCTTTATGAGCCTGGGCAAGGAGTTTCTAAGTAAAGACCCTCTTACACATTAGATTAACGTTGATCAAATCTGCTGACATCAGTGGATTTGGCCAGCAATTTAACCCCTTCATGACCCTGGAATTTTTCATTTTCGTTTTTTGCTCCCCTGCTTCCATGTGCCATAACTTTTTTATTTTTCCGTCAATATAGACATATGATGGCTTGTTTTTTGTGGGACGAGTTGAACTTTCAGATGCAATCATTTATTTTACCATATAGTGAACAGGAAAATTGCAAAAAAATTCCAAGTGCAGTGAAATTGCAAAAAAAATTACACGTTTGTTTTTTGGGTTTTTCAGTCGCCATGTTCACTATATGGTAAAATCAACATGACGGTGTGATATCTCGGGTCGGTACAAGTTCATAGATACCAAACGTATATTTTTACTGATATTTAAGTGGTGAAAAAAAGTTCAGAAGTTTGAAGAAAAAGAGAAAAATCATACTTTTTGTGCCATGTTCTGCGACCCGTAGCGTTCTCATGTTTCGGGGTCTGGGGCTGTGTGATGACTTATTTTTTGTGTCTTGATCTGACATTTCTAATGATACCATGTTTGGATGGATGCGCTCTTTTGATCGTCAGTTATTGAATTTTATAGCAATGTTGCGGCGACCAAAAAAACGTAATTTTGGCGTTTGAAGCATTTCTCTGTTATGCAGTTTACGGCTCTCAATTCATTTTATATCTTGATAGATCGGGCGATTCTGAACGCGGCGATACCAAACGTGTATTTTTTTTAATTTTTTTTAATACTTTTATTGTGAATGGGGGAAAAGTGGGATGATTTGAACTTTTATGTTTTTGTTTTTTTACATGTTTTATTTATTCATTGATTCTTATTTTTACACTGCACCATAGAGAGGCATATTGCTGCACCATCCGATCGCTTCTGACAGATGCCGATCAGCTGCTGCACATCGGTATCTGTCAGAATTGTGGATGGTGAATGGTTGGCAGCGCTTGCCAACCACTCACCGGAAGTGCTCTGTGACGGCTTCCGGGGACAAGCCAGGACTCCAGGCTGTCACGTGAGCGCTGGAGATCCTGCAATATTATCAGATGGGTTACTATTTTTCTAGTATTTCTTGCACTTGGGTTACTTGCTCCAAACAACTTTTTTCTTACTATTACTGCCAAAATAACCAACTAAGCCAATATTTTATTGTACTGCTTATTCAATGAACACAATGTAAGAAAACTACTCTAAAATTCATAGACCTTCATATGATGCAGCTGAGAAATCTGCAGGTCACAGCGAAATACTACAAAGTCCTGATCTCACTTCTTTTAGTATATTACATTGTCTTCTGTGCAAACATTGCATAAGGAAATGTGATTGCCCTGGAAGGTTACTGTGCGGAGGCCCAATTTAATCAATATTTACCCCTGGTGCAAAGGTGGTCTCACAACAGAAGACCCTAATATGAGAGGACTACTAAGAGAATTAAAAAATGATGTTAATGATAGCAACTCTTAAATTAGCGGTTCATATTGGCCTCATAATATATGATGGTACATATAATCTGATGGGTCTGTGAAGGACGATCAAGTAGATATTAGACAGAAATAAAATGGAGAAAAAAAATAAACTTACAACATTTTTCCAGGTTATGGTGATGCCAGTTCATACTTATCACATGGTATTTGATTTTAATCGTAAATCCCTTATATGTCATATAGACTATTTAATGAACCAAATATAGTGATTGATTTCAGTTAGTCAATCTGACACCATGCCAACCTCATAATTTATTACATTTGATCTATTATATTGATGTATTTATTTTAAAAAATAAAAGTAGAAATGTCTTTATAATGCCACTGTCATGTCACAGCGAGGAATCGCTCAGCAGGCCGTGCAACAAGAGAGGAACACCAGGGAAAAGGTAAAAGGAGGCCATGGGAATAGTGTGAGGGAATCTGAACCCTGTGCTCCCTATCATGCCTAGATGGGTCTTTCTCCATGTGCACAATCATGTGCCCAGGCCCTGGATGACCCTGGTTTAGCCCTAGGTAAAGAGTAGGTCAGCAAGATGGTAGTCTTACTACTGAAATAAGACAACACAGGGAGAGAGACAAACAAGCAGGACAAAATGCATACAGGAACTCCACTTCTCCAGAAAGGAATTTCACAGCTTCTTCTGAAAGGAACTCTGCAACTTCAACAGGAATATTGTCACCATATAGGTCAGTATAGAAGATATGTAACTGGCATTGGCAAAGGAGAGAGCTTGGAGTGAGTTTAAATAGTGTAAGGGAGTGATCATAATGTTGCAACAGATGAGATTTAAAGCTACAAGGATTCTCAGCAAGCTAAGGAAGGAACTCTTAACCCCTTCAGCACTGAAGGGACATAATTCCACTATAATCGTGATAATCGCCGAGTGGGCATTAAAAGCCGTGACCTTCTGATCTCAAATACGCCAGAGGTCACTGCAGGGTGCAACACAGTGGTGAGAGCAACCTACCCTCTTGATATTATAATTAGATTTAGCTGGATTCATATGGGCTCATTTTAATGAGGAACTAGTCAGACATTCTAGTTTGGATGTTCAAAGTAAATACACAAGTCTAATCAGGGATAAGATCTGTTTAATAATGTATTTATTTGGTGTTGTCAAATGAGGGGACAGATCCTGTTTAGTGCTATAAAGAAGATGTCTTTATGGACAGATGCCGAACAAACTGCAGGTCCCGTGGAGATCCTACTTGCAGGACTTTCGCTGACCAGTTGTGGTTCTTGAAGGGAAGTTGTTAGCAAGATCTAGTGGATAAATAAGATATTGTATAGGTACCGTTACACAGCACAACATTGAAACAATCTCACTAACGATCTCGGGGGCGCGTGGTCATTAGGACATCATTTTGATATCATTGGTGAGATGTCACACGTCTAGATATCGCGGACGTCTCACAAACGATCCAGCGAGCAGGTATCATTTGCACAACCCAGCGAACGATACTTGTTCACTGATGTAAATGGGCGAAGTCGTGAATGACATCGTTATCGCGGTGTCACACACAACGATGCAGCAGGTTGGCTGATCGTGGATTGTCTGATTTGAGAACATGTTCTCAAATCTGCGATCAGTGGTCCAACGATTTATCATAATCAAATCTCTGTGTTACACGCAACAACGTTATAACGATGTCGTTTGAACGACTCCAAACCTGTGACGCCTGAGCGATATCATTAAGGATATCGTGCCGTGTAACGGAGCCTTTAGACTCCGTTTGAAATCAATGGACCATTCATAATATGTACTCACACTTTACACTTCACCCTAAATAATATAGGACAGGTTGTATAGAACTTCTTTATACCATAAGGGGGAATATTAGTAAGGTAAGATTCATCTAAAGGAGATTTTTTTCTGTATTGAATGCTGAAGCAGAGGGTGATTCTTTCATTATGTATTGGAGAACATTTGTCATGTGA
Source organism: Allobates femoralis (assembly GCA_033576535.1). Taxonomy (NCBI): domain Eukaryota; kingdom Metazoa; phylum Chordata; class Amphibia; order Anura; family Aromobatidae; genus Allobates; species Allobates femoralis. The sequence continues at coordinate 110,868,437 of JARQOC010000003.1, read as the reverse complement.
TTTATACAACTCTAACCACAGCGGCAAGAATCAGAGACCGGCTCCCTCGTAACAAATGTGTATGTTTTATGCTACAATGCTGGCGTATTTTGAGGAAACGTAATTTACTACTGGGACCGGATTATGCGACTTGTCGCCCAATGGCTTCGACTCACCTATCTCTGCTTGATTGATAGACTAATCCTGTATGTATACTTAGAGAGACCTGTTGATCAAAATGGTCTATGAGGTATCTGGTCTCTGATCTATTTGCCTGTGGTTTGGGCAGCACAAATCAATCAACAGGTTCCCATTAGGAACACAGTATTAGACATGCATCCATTGATAATGCTGTACGCTAACATCTCATGGCTATAGGAGGACAATGTGTACTTCTATAGCTCAATCTATCAAAAAAGACCCCGAGGGGACTATGGGATGTCTTTAAAATCTCAATTCTTTATTAAAGAGCTTTAAAAAAGCATAACAATGCAAATTTGATGACAGCTATCACAAAAGACAATACAGTTATTTACTGAGGAAACAGAATAAACATCAATCTGGAAAGATCAAAAAAGAGGTCAGAATATTGTATTAGGTACCTCCAGGCTCACAAGGGAGATAATCCTACTCTGTTTTACTGGAATGACTAATGACCTCCTTTTTCACAATTAGCATCTGGTACTCAGCACTGTTAAGGGTATGTCATACGCGTCAATATCGCTGTCAATGTCGCTCGTACGTCACGGATTTTCAGTCGCTCGAGCGACATAAAAGTGACGCAGGAGCGACATTGAAGCGTGTGACCAAGCGATGCAACCAGCGACATGTCGCTGATCGCCGATCGCAGGTTTCACTGCCAGATGTAAAACCTGTCGCTCATCGCTCAGTAGACCTTGTGCATCGCTGCGTGTGACACTAAACTCAGCGATTTATTTTCTATTTTGACAACGTACAAGCGACTAAATAAAATCGCTAGCAAGATGGCGACATCACCGCATAATTTGTGACGCATGAGCGATATCGCAGGCGACATTGACACGTGTGACAGGCCCTTTATAGACATTACCATAACCTACAACAAATAGCCTTGCCTGGGCCTTCTCTATTTTTAGCATAAGTATGCAATGCAAGCCTAGTGGCCCCTACAGATGACCATTATCATTGCCTGTATACTAAGTCAAAGCACAAGCACTTACACTATAGTTCTATTCGCAGGTTAGCTGTGCCCAGTCACAATAGCCATCGACTGTAATGATATGTCAATTCATCCCCAGTTGCTAACTCAAATGCAAACATAAAATAAATGAAAGGACAGAGTTCTCACATGTCACCCAGCAGGATGGTACCGACCTGAGTGGTTAGAGCTCCAGTCACCCCGACGACGTTTCGTCTGGTGAGACTTCTTCAGGGGGTCAGTGCGCTTATGGACAGGGGGATGCAGTGCATATTACATTAGACTAATTTGCGGGGTCATATGATCTCCTGCTCCCTCTGCAGCCTCCCCCAGCCCCCGGTCACCGCCTCCCACACTGATATGACACTGACTCGACTATAAGCCGAGGGGGGCACGTTTCAGCAAAACATTGTGCTGAAAAGCCTGGCTTATATTCGAGCATATATGGTAAATGAGATAAATTAAAAAGAACACTGATCAAAATTCGAGAACTCTTTCTGATACCTGCAATTTATTGGTGTTAATCTCCCACCTGGTGCTAATTTCCTAATATCTTACAAACCCTATATAACTGGCAGCCTAACTTTCCAGTTTGCACTCACTTTGCAAAAATGGTATGCTGTTCCAAAGTGACTGAAACCCTCTAGCAGCAGGTTGACCAGATGAAGGCCAAAGGGGTCACTCTATCAGCCATAGCAATGGAAGTTGGTCATTCCAAGTCTATGATTTTTAGAATATTGCATCTTTACAACATCAAAAACTGTTTCAAGTCCCCCAAGAAGGCTGGTCGCCCTTGGAAGACAAATGCAGGGGAGGACAGTATAATGTGGAAACACTGAAGCTGGAATAGCTCACCAGTTCAGCACTGAACTGTCTCGTCATACAGTGTTACGACATTTAAACGTATTTGGACTGAAAGCCCACTATGCAGTGAGCAAATCTCTCATTTGCTACAAGAATCAAAAGGCTAGACTCACCTTTGGTGATGAGCATTTTGCGTGTACAGAAGAGAAATGGTCCACAGTTCATTTTAGTGATGAAAGCAAATTTAATTTATTTTGGTCTAATGGGAACCATTATATTTGTCAACAAACTGGGGAATGACTGAACCCAAAGTGTGTGAAGAAGTCAGTGAAAGGTGGTGGAGGAAGTGTCATGGTTTGAAGAATGTTTTCTGCTGCAGGGGTTGGACCTCTCATACAGCTACATGGAAGAGTGAATGCAAGTGTGTATCAGAACCTTCTTCAACAACATGTGGTTCCTTACTTGCATTCAGCACTCAATAAGGCAACACTTTTCTTGCAGGACAATGCCCTCTATCATACAGCAAAATGGGTAAAGCAGTTCCTTGAATCAGAAAATATTAAAACATTGAAATGGCCACCCAGAGTCCTGACCTAAACCCAATAGAAAACCTCTGGGAAATCATTAGTAACAAAGTTATGGCCAAGAAATCCACAACAGTCACAGAACTGTGGAAGAGACTGGAAGAAGAGTGGAGCAAAATCCCCCAGAGCAGTGTGAGAGACTAGTGATGTCCTATGGCCACAGATGTGCTGAAGACATTCACAGCAAAGGCCTGTACACCCTACTGATTGGAACAGTTGTAACCTTCACAAAATGTAGTATTTTAAGTTTGTAGTTTTCAGTTGATAAACTTTGGTTATTTTGGAAAACACTGTTCTAATGGAATAGTGTACCCCTTACACAAAAAACGCCAAATGTTCATCAATGTAGATTAGAAATACAATTGTAGCATGTAACATAATTAGACAATGTAGACATTCTGTGTGAAAAAATCAAGTGATCATACATTGTTCTCTGATTTTGATAGCCAGTGTATACTGTAATTTTGAGACTGCAGTAGTCAGTAAAAGTAGCCTTTTGGGTTGAGTTTGGAGAAACCACTTATATTACCGTATATACTCGCGTATAAGCCGAGTTTTTCAGCCCAAAAATTGGGCTGAAAAGTACCCCCCTCGGCTTATACGCGAGTCAGTGCGGGGGCTGCTGTATACAGCGGTATACAGCAGCCCCCGCATCCCCAGTAATGCAGGGCCCCCCCCCTCATGCTCCGGTCACCTGTAAAGCAAGTTATACTTATCAGTGCCCGCTGCCGTCCGCGCCCGCCGCTGCCGACATGCGATCCTCTCCATCTTCATTCATCTTCTTCCTGCTCTGTGCGCGTCGCAGGCAGTGACGTCATTACCGGCGACGCGCACAGGAAACAGGAAGAAGATGCATGAAGACGGAGGATCGGGATGTCGGCAGCGGCGGGCGCGGACGGCAGCGGGCACTGATAAGTATAACTTGCTTTACAGGAGACCGGAGCATGAGGGGGGGGCCCTGCATTACTGAGGCTGCCTGTATACTACCACTGGGACTGCTGTATATATATCGGCCCTGCATCACTGGGGCTGCAATACCACTGGGGCTGCTGTATATAGGGGCTGCAATACCACTGGGGCTGCTGTATATAGGGGCTGCAATACCACTGGGGCTGCAATACCACTGGGGCTGCTGTATATAGGGGCTGCAATACCACTGGGGCTGCTGTATATAGGGGCTGCTGTATACACCACTGGGGCTGCAATACCACTGGGGCTGCTGTATATAGGGGCTGCAATACCACTGGGGCTGCTGTATATAGGGGCTGCAATACCACTGGGGCTGCAATACCACTGGGGCTGCTGTATATAGGGGCTGCAATACCACTGGGGCTGCTGTATATAGGGGCTGCTGTATACACCACTGGGGCTGCAATACCACTGGGGCTGCTGTATATAGGGGCTGCAATACCACTGGGGCTGCTGTATATAGGGGCTGCAATACCACTGGGGCTGCAATACCACTGGGGCTGCTGTATATTGGGGCTGCTGTATACACCTCTGGGGCTGCATATACCTCTGGGGCTGCTGTATACTACCACTGGGGCTGCTGCTGTATACTACCACTGGGGAGGCTGCTGTATACTACCACTGGGGAGGCTGCTGTATACCTCACTGCTGGGGGTTGTATACCTGTGCTGGAGTCCACCCTCGGCTTATACGCGAGTCAATAGATTTTCCCAGGTTTTGGGGGCAAAAGTAGGGGGGTCGGCTTATACACGGGTCGGCTTATACACGAGTATATACGGTAATTATATCTTGAGCTGTTTAAAATTGTTCTTTTTTTTTTACAAACAGCAGAAAGTGTATGTTTTGAGTCTAAACTGAATAATTTTGCTTGCAACTAGATCCTACAAATTGTAATGTACAATATCCGATGGTAAATTAGGGTTGGTGTACCTGAGGACAGATTTTCCATCTTAGCCCATGAAGCTCGTCCCTGACTCTACTTTCTTCACTTGAGTCCACTGTCCTCTATAATGCCTCTACTATGGCTCCAAGGCTCAGAGACAGTAGGTATGATCTCCCCAGAATAACTCCTGCTTCTCCTTATAATGAAGTACATTATGATGCAGCTGAAGGAACAGCTTTCACCTTTCTGCCTCCATTTGTTAAGTTAACATTTTCACATGACCGAGTAAGAAAGAAGATGCCTCAATTGTCGTACCGGATAAGTGTGCTGACTCCTGGCTTCATCTATAAAAAGATGAAGACACATTTGGGAACATATGCAGATGTGCCACTTGGTAATATAACAAAAGTCAGGCAGAGGCCGGGACAGTCGGTGTTGTAGTCAGCACCGGCGAAGGTTAAGGAAACGAGCAGATCAGCAAAGTCAGGAACATTCTGCAGCTTAGATACATCTTAACAGATTGGGAACAAAGAGTAATGAAATGGCTTTGGAGTGACACACTGGTCGGGGAAGGGTTGTTTGAACGAAAAATGATAAAAATAGGAAGTGTCGAGCAGCAATTTTAGGCGGCCTGTGCATCCATCTCAGAGGGGCCCATTACTGTCTGCTTTATGTAAGTTACAGCCTTTTACATCTCATAGCTTGCAATAGTAAATGATGTAAGTCAGGTTATCATCACCCTTATTCACTAATTACCTCTTCCTCTGAATGATTCTATGTGCACAGACGTCTATAGTATTGTCTTCTCTGTATTAGGTATGCATTTGTTGTGGCTGCTCAACTCTTCTGTTGCTTCCCATTTACAGCAGATCTGTCACTAGATTTCACAATACAAACTGTATATACTACTAAATCGATCTCTTGGACCTGTTAAAGCTGGTGTGCTTACTTTGGAAAATTAATGTCAGAATGTCTGTATAATCCCGATAGATGATCATTTTATGAATTCATGAGTGGGAGAGCTCATAAATCCAAGTGAATGCAATCCCCCCCCTTCCCTCTCCCGACTGTTTCGGGTGGCTTTTCCTCACAGCGCTCCAAGTGATTGATTAGTCTCTTACTATTGGAGAGGCCTTACCTGCAGTGGGAGAGGCTGGCTGGAGCAGTGATGGACTAGTCTCATCTTCAGCTATGGTTCCTAGCCGAATCATCAAAGTATATTTTCTCTAAAATGCTCTGACCTTTCAGAAAAAAATATACCTAACTCTAATCGTGCAACCAGTCTCTGATGCATGCTGCCTGTAGTTTGGATATCATGAATCAGGTGACAAGTTCCCTTTAAAGGAGTATTTCAGCCTAATCCGTGATCTACCCTGGTCATAAGTGTCAGTGTCATAAGTGTAGTGAAGGTCCAGTGCTCTGCCACCCCCATCTCTGGAGGATACTGTATTTTCAGAATGAATATGCTGATGTAGCTTTAACATATATGTAATGTTGGTTTGCTAAGAGTATGTATGCGGCCAGTGTTTATGGCCTGCCCAGGCCGGGGTGCTCAGAGCTCAGGCACGGTGTCAGGGGAACGCTATCACGGGTGGCTGCACCCGAGTCCATGGCTCTGGGGGTCGGTGACTTCCAAAATACAGTTTTTGTTACAATAGTTTGTGACTCCACCTGTAGTATCTGGTAAGGAATCACTAGCGCCGCCACAGTCCTCCAGAGGGCGTTGGAATTGTGGCAAGGGTGGTAAGGGTGGTATAGCTTCTTACAGGTGAAGCTGGGCCTCCAAGGCAGCATTGAGTGGGCAATTCAGAGTGGGGTGTGGGCCAAGGTAACGGATAGTGAAGCAGTCTCTACAGAGCATGGGAACAGGGAGGAATAACGCACACACACACCTCTGAATGTCTCTTTACCTTTTACTGGTGAAACTGCAGGTAATACTTCCAGAACACTGTCAGGTGACCAGAAGTACAGTTGAACTTCCACAGAGAGTGGGTATCAGGCCTCCTTAAGTTCTCTATCCTGTTGTTGAAGCCCTGCCCGTGTATAGCCTGGCTGGCCTCCTCACTTCTCTCTCTCTCTCTCCTCCTGCGCGATCTGCAGATTACCCTTGATGATCACAATTGCCCTCTCCTCACTATGGTGTCTGGCTTCCTTAATGTTGAGTACGTTCATAGAAGAGAATCCAGGAGGAATTAAGGGCGCTCCCATTAGCAGGAAATCCAGGTTGTTTCATATATTTAAAAAGGTTTTTTTATTATTTTATCAAGGATATCAGGTTATACCTGATGAAGGCTGTTTTTATGTAAAATTTCCAGCCGAAACACGTTGTATCTTCTGTACCTACTTGCTATTTTATTTTTTAATCCTTGATGAAATAATAAAAAAACCTTTTTAAATATATGAAACAACCTGGATTTCCTGCTAATGGGAGCGCCCTTCATTCTTCCTGGATTCTCTTCTATGAACT